>JAXQQM020083756.1:0-20761 GCA_034641835.2 Pinus albicaulis | reverse complement strand
GGCGGGGTCGGGATTTGACCACCCGACCTCTGCCCAACAAATGAGGATCTCAACCAACTCGGCCAACGGTGGCTTTGAATAATCCGCCCGAGTTTTTTTATATGAGCCTTCATTCATTTGTGCGCCCAAGAAAGGACAGACAGGAGCGGGCACGGAAAACGAGGCAGTGGAACCTTGAGCAGTGTGCAGAGGGGGCGGAACCATGATCTGAGCCATTTTTCCAGAGGGGCCAGATTTTCACTTTCTCCGATTGGGGCAAGTTTTATATGGATTCAGCACTACTCGACGCCACAAATTCAACGGTGCTGCCCATTTTGTCAGCAGAGGTCTGCAATTTTCGGCCATTTTCAGATTGGGCAGGTATAAGGGTGTAATTCCTCATTTTGTACTTGTACTTTCATTTTGCCATTTAATGAAAGCAGGGCCTCCCCACTATTAGAGCAGGGCCCGGAGACGTAGTTCCTCCTGGACGAACTCCGATATCAACTCTTGTGTCTTCGTGCATGATGTTAATTGCTTCTCTCTTTTTCCGCTTATGCCTTTAAAGCTTCTTGTTTTTAAAAGCTACAATTTTCACATGTTAATTCTTTTATACATCTCAAACAAAAGATTTTGGATCAAGTGGTATCGGAGCGGGTGTTTGTAGATGTGAATTACATGTTTGTATGCTAACAAGAAGCAGGCTAAGAAGAGGCGAAGGGACGCTACAGGCTTTTGATCCCGAAGCAGGACGTGCACGTCAGAGAAGGAACATGGGAGACGAAGATCGGAATGAAGAAGAGCTCAATTTCCGCAAAACTTTCTATACCATGGCAGATCGAGTAGAGAGACTATTCTCTAGACTTGAAAGGTTAGAGAAAACAGGAGATCATTCTTTAGAAGGGCAAGGTTCAACGCATGGAGATGGTGGAGGAAATCCACCCCCTTCAGGAAATGAAAGTCCTTCCTCCTCTTCTAACCATCATAATAAAAATTCTGGAAATGCATCTAACAAGCCTTTCTTTAAGTTAGATGTTAAGTTTGATCTACCAGTATATAAAGGTGAAAGTAATGCTGAGAAGCTTAACAATTAGATTAGGTAGCTTGAACTCTATTGCAGGATCCAGCAGATTATGGAGGACGAGGCAAAAATCCAATTGGCTTCTCTTCGATTGAGTGGCACAGCTCTCATCTGGTGGGAGAGCAAACTTCGAAGCAGCAGTAACTTGGGTAACATTCTTTCTTCCTGGTCATATTTTACTACTGCAATTAAAAATCAATTCTATCCCTTAGGTTACAAGTAGAAAGCCTTAATGGAGTGGCAGTACCTAAGGCAAGGTAAAGGACAAAATGTGCAAACCTTTACTGAAGAATTTCGAAAACAGGCATTAAGTTTGGGCATCTCTTTATATTCTCCTGAAGTTGTAACTAAGTACATTGGTTCATTGCATAGTTACATTAGACATGCATTGTTAATGTTTGAACCTACTACCATTGACTCGGCCAGTGTGAAGGCCATTCATCTTGAGAACAGGGGCAGAAATGATAAGGACGATCATTCCAAGAAACAACCTTCCAAACCTTCAAATGGCAAATTCAAAGGGAAAGGAAAGGGAAAGGAAAAGAAGACGGCGTCAACAAAGAAGGATGAAGGAGAAAAGCCTTATTGCACTCACTGCAAAAAGGAAGGCCATGACGACGATCACTGTTGGAAACTTTATCCAGAAAAGAAGCCGAAGAGATTTGGAGGAAAGGGTAAGCAGAAGACGGTAGCAACCGCACAGCAGGACCTTGGATCCAACTCAGGCGATGAGGCATTGATCACAGCAGCAGGGGAAAAAGGTACTCATTCTCTTCATGATTCTGAATCACATGAAAGCACTAGTACATCAAATGAGCCTCTTTCTAATGAACGTAAGAGAATTGAGTTGTTTCATATTAGAGTTGTTATAAACCATGCAAAAGTAGAAACTCTATTTGATTCAAGCTCTCAAGAAAACCTTATTTCAGAATCCTTGGTTAAAAAGTTAGGCTTAGAAGTTAAGCCTCATCCAAAACCTTATCCGCTTGGATGGATACATGATAAAGTGAAACTAAATGTAACCCAACAGTGTAAGGTAAAATTTGTTATTGCTTCTAAGCTGGTAGATGAAGTAGAATTGGATGTAATACCATTGGATATCTGTGGCATTGTGTTGGGGAGTCCCTATCTTTATGATAGGAAAGCAGTTTTCTTTCGCCATGAAAATAAATACCAAATCACTAAAGATGGGGTAGAATACATTGTAAGAGCTCATCAAACCAAAGTCAGTGCCAGCCTTGTAAGTGCAGGACAGATGAAGAGACTGGTGAATTCCAGCAAGGGGTGTTTGCTCATGGTTGTGAGAGAAAAGGATGAAGAAATAACTAATGCTTTCCGGGGATGTGATCCGGCTCATAAACAAGAATTATGTGATGTTATTTCTAACTATGGTGAGTTGTTTCAGGAACCCAAAGGTTTGCCTCCAAAACGAGGGATCCAACATGAGATCCATTTGCAACATGATGCTCCATTACCAAACATTGGTAGGTACAGGATGTCATCCATCGAAATGGAGGAAATCAAAAAGCAGGTACAGGAACTGTTGAACCAAGGGGTCATTCGGCCAAGTACTTCTCCTTGTGGCTCGCCGATCGTGTTAGTGCCCAAGAAAGATGGCACATGGAGGATGTGCGTGGATTATCAGGCACTAAACAAAATCATGGTGAAAAATCGATACCCTCTCCCTCGCATTGATGATTTATTAGATCAATTAAAAATGTTGTTTATTTCACCAAATTGGATTTGCGTAGTGGTTATCACCAGGTCAGAATTGCAGAGCAGGATGTGTGGAAAACCGCCTTCAAGACCAAACAGGGGTTGTTCGAATGGATGGTGATGCCATTCGGACTTTGCAACGCTCCAGCCACATTCATGAGGGTCATGAATGATCTTTTTAGGCCTTTCATTGATGAGTTTGTCCTTGTGTATTTAGATGACATTCTTGTATTTAGTAGGACTTGGAAGGAACATGTATGCCATGTAATCAAAGTGCTTGATGTCTTAAAGAAAGAACAATTGTATGTAAAGTTGTCAAAGTGTGAGTTTGGGAAAACCTCTTTGGTTTACCTTGGTCATATTGTCGGTAATGGTCAATTAAAAATAGACCCCTTAAAAGTCGAGGTGATTGTAAATTGGCCTAAGCCTACCAATGTAACAGAGGTCCGTAGTTTTTTAGGTGCAGTACAGTACTGGAGGAGGTTCATTGCCAACTTCTCCGTTATTGCATCACCCTTACACACTCTGACAAGCATCAAACAAACCTTTCAGTGGGGAGGAAAACAGCAGAAGGCCTTCAAAGCACTGAAAGAGAAAATCAGCACCGCACCAGTCCTGGCTTTACCCAATCTCCAGAAGCCTTTTGAGATCGAAACCGATGCCAGTGGGTACGCCATGGGAGCTGTACTTTTGCAGCAGAAGAAGCCGATTTGTTACCATTCGGAGAAGTTCTCCCAGGCTGTAATAAATTACCCCACTTACGACAAGGAATTGTATGCCTTGGTCCAAAGTGTGAAAAAGTGGAAACACTACCTGATCGGTAAGGAGACCATCATCCATACGGATCATCAGCCCTTGCAGTACCTTCAGTCACAGACCAAGCTACAACAATCTCGTCATTTCAGGTGGATGGGGTTCCTACAACAATTTCATCTGGTAATAAAGTATAAGAAGGGCACTAGTAACAAAGTAGCAGACATGCTCTCTCGCCCTCCTATCACTGCTTCTATTATTTTGCATAATGCGTCATTATCTTTTGAAAGTTATGTTGAACAATACACTAACGATGATGACTTTAAAGAAGTTTATGCAAAACTAACTCATGGTTCACAGGTGGACAACTATCATTTGCAGGGGAAGCTGTTGTATCACCTTGGTAAATTGTGCATACCCACAGCAGAAAGAGTTCATGTAATTCGAGAGGCGCATACCTCTCTTGTGTCTGGACACTTCGGTGTTGAAAAGACCTTATGTCATTTGCAAAGGTTTTGTTTTTGGCCCCATATGAAAAACATTGTAACCCGTTTTGTAAAGGGATGTGTGATGTGTTCTGTTTCAAAGCCCTCTAATAGAAAACTCGGGCTCTACACACCACTCCCTATTCCGGGTCGTCCATGGGAAAGTGTGTCAATGGATTTTGTAGGAGGTTTGCCTATGTCAAGAAAGGGTCACGATTATTTGTATGTTGTCGTCGATCGCTTTAGCAAAATGTGCATATTGATGCCTTGTAAAAAGCAGGTCACTGCTGAGCAAACTGCTTGTCTTTTCTTTCAGTATGTTTGGGTCCACTTTGGGTTGCCCACGTCGATTGTGTCAGATCGAGACTCTCGTTTCCTTGGAGAGTTTTGGACCAGCTTGTGGCGCATGATGGATACCAAGTTGAAGAGAAGCACGGCATTCCATCCACAAACCGACGGACAGACAGAGGTCGTAAATCGTACCGTGGTACACTTGTTGCGGGGCTATTGTAGCAAACATCCCAAGTTGTGGGATGAACACCTTCCATATGTGCAGCATGCTTACAACCGAGCAGTGCATTCCTCTACGCAGCGTTCACCTTTTGAGACATGCTTTGGTTACTTACCAAAGGACCCTTTCGACATGATCTATGGAAGGGATGAAGATGCCAGTGGGCATGATGACAGGGATAAAGCACAGCGGTTCATTCAACGGATTCAGACGATTCACCAAGTAGTGCAAGAGCAGTTGGAGAAGAGTCAGGCCCGATATAAGGCCCGACATGATAAGCACCGAGTTGACCATCAATTTCAAGTTGGCGACAAAGTGTGGTTCCACATCAGCAAGGATCGAATGAAGGGAGAAGGTAAGAAATTGCGACCAATCTGGTATGGTCCCTTTACCATATTGGAGAAGATTGGGAATAATGCTTTCCGACTCGACTTTCCAGTATACATGCAGATGTACTCAGTTGTGAATGTTGAAAATCTAAAACTTTATGAACCCCCATTGATTATGGACACCGAGGAGGTAGGATCAGTTCCTACAGTGGATGACTTTGCACCAGAATATCTCGATGAACTGCCAGAGGACATCATTCTCGATCGAAGGACCAGGACTTCGCGATGAGGAGATGTGGAGTATCTCCGTGTTGGTTTCAAAGGGATGCACCCAAGTAAAGCCAAATGGCTTGAAAAGGAGAAGGTGAGGGAGCAATTCCCTCACTTGCTTGTTGATTGATGAGGCTTTTGGGGTCCAAAAGCTCTTTAGTGGGGAGGAATGATCCAGGTGGATTAAACAGGTACAGGTACAAATGGCTTAAGTACAAGGCTCAGAAATCAAAGTGTTCAAAAATCTCTCAAACCAAGTTCAAGTTGTAGATCTTGAAATTCTGAATCCAACGGCGCAGACGACACTCAATTCTAAGTCTGAATGAAGGAGTTAGGAGCAGTCAAAGTTCAGAGGTTGACTTGGTGATGTGGCAGACTAAGGAGGTAACAATTTTGCAGAAACCCGGCCACCGGATTCCGACCAACCTGGCCAGATTCTGGGTGAATTTGTGGGACCGTTAAAAGCACTCCTTCGGTCAAAAATTCGAAGGTTCAAAAACAAACAGTTTGTTTTAAATAACAATAAAACAAAAAATATATATAATAAGGGTGGCGGGCCACCAACCCCGCCACCCCATGCAAATCCATGTAATATTAAAAAAAGAAAAGTGTTGGGGGGTGGGTGGTCAACCCCGCCACCCCCGCGGTCCGCCAACGGTGACACAGTTATATCAAATGGGGGCGGGGGTTGTTAACCCCACCGCGGGCCACCAACCCCGCCACCACATGCAATCCATATAATATATTAAAACAAAAATGTATTGGGGGGCGGGTGGTCAACCCTGCCACCCCTGCGGTCCACATGATACAACAATCATATGTAATTAAATGGGGCGGGGGTTGTTAACCCCATCGCCACCATATATACATGTGGCACATTACCATATGGGGCGGGCCGCCCAATATGGGTCCGGCCCCCCACACCACATCACATCAAACGGATTTTATATATATATCAAACGGTTCAAACGGATTTTAAAAAAAATGTAACGTGGTTTATAAAACAGTTCAGCGCCGGTTCAAAAATGGAGCGCGGATAATGCAATCGGCCTTTTTATGGCGGGGTCGGGATTTGACCACCCGACCTCCGCCCAACCAATGTGGATCTCAACCAATCCGCCTAACCATCTCTTTGGGAAGTCCGCCAAGATTTTAGTATTTAAACCTTCATTCATTTGTGCGCCCAAGGATGGACAGGAGCGGGCACGAAAAATGAGGCAGTGGAACCTTGAGCAGTTTGCAGAGGGGGGCGGAACCATGATCTGAGCCATTTTTCCAGAGGGGCCAGATTTTCACTTTGTCTGATTGGGGCAAGTTTTATATGGATTCAGCACTACTCGACGCCACAAATCCAACGGTGCTGCCCATTTTGTCATCAGAGGTCTGCAATTTTCGGCCATTTCCAAATTGGGCAGGTATAAGGGTGTAATTCCTCATTTTGTACTTGCACTTTCATTTTGCCATTTAATGAAAGCAGGGCCTCCCCACTATTAGAGCAGGGCCCGGAGACGTAGTCCCTCCTGGACGAACTCCGATATCAACTCTTGTGTCTTCGTGTATGATGTTAATTGCTTCTCTCTTTTTCCACTTATGCCTTTAAAGTTTCTTGTTTAAAAGCTACAATTTTCACATGTTAATTCTTTTATGCATCTCAAACAAAAGATTTTGGATCAGGGTGGCTGGTAAGGAATTCAGAATAATTCTATTAGTTATGGAGTTCGAATTGTAGTTGATGCATTAGTTTAACGCATGAGTAATCAGTTAACTCAGTTAGGTGAGTTAAAGTCAATTGAACTAGTTGTAACTGTTTGTTGCACTAGTGAGAGATCAATTGAATTAAATATTATTTAATTCAAAATCAGTGATATGCCATGCACCTGATGATTTACTATTAATAGTTTCATGAATGTCAGTTCCAATGGAGACCCAGTTGAGACAAAGGTTAAAGGGAAGTTAACTATCAGTTATGACATTAGCATGCTGCCCAGATGCAGCTAAAACACCACAGGATGACCATGATACTCAACGCAGTTGAGGAAGGATAAAATTCCTAAAGAATAGGGATTGCATTCATTAGGAATTGTGTGAGCAAGGTAGGCTGAAGACAAGTTGATAATTGGCTAATTTTTGGCCCGATTTTGTTTGGATTAGCATGAGGCGATAGGCAAATTACAAGAGACTCTTGTGAGAAAAGTGCATTGTAATTGTTTCATGATTCCTTTTGGAATATACAATATATGATAGAGGGGTTTTAAGCAGTAAGCTTTCCCCAGAAAAATTGTTTGTGTTGTGGTTTGATTTGTTTCTTTCTGCACTTGTTGTGATTGGCAATTGTGTTTATTTTCCATTATTGATTTGTAGAAGCGATTCAATATCTATATTTAGTACATTAATAGATTGGATTAAATCCATTGATATGCATATGTTTGTATAATTTCTACATGGTATCGGAGCATGGGAAATTACTATAGTGGAGGAGAAGCTCATTTTTTGACTGAATAGAATTTTAATTTGCAGAAGTATTCTTAGTGTGACAGGCAGATCAGGATCGAAATGGCTTTCAATGGCTTGATATTGGAGTATGCACTCAAGGGAAGTTCCAATTATATTGTGTGGAAAGACAGGATGGAGGTAGTACTAAATGATAATGGGTTGAAAGAATTCATTGATAATGATGTTCCCAAACCCATTGTAGAAGATGTTGCAAACCTTGATGCTTTGAAAAAGAAGGTTGCAAGGGTGAGGAAGATCTTACTGGAGGGAGTACAAGACCACATTGTCGCAAGTATCCATGGCAAAGTGACTCCATATGCAATGTGAAAGGCTTTGACAGATCTGTTTCAGAGTAGTAGTGATCATAGAAAATTGGCATTGAAGGACAAGCTTGGGAAAATCAAAATGGAGAAAGGCAACACTATTTCGGTATACTTGACCAAGTTTTTCTAATGTCGAGATGAGCTTGGGAGTGTAGGAATTACTATCACAGATGATGACTTGGTGAGCCTAGCTCTTCTAGGACTTCCCAAGAGTTGGCATAATTATCAGGACTCTATCAATGGGAGGGAGAAGCTGCCAGATTGGGAACGACTTTGGTTAGATTTGGTGCAAGAAGAATTTTGGCAGAATACCAAGGATGGATCTTCATCTAAGGAATATGATGAAGAAAATTGTTCCTTGGCTGGTAAGGTGAAGAAGGGGAAGGGAAAGGAATCCTATTCCAAATCTGAGACCGATGAAGAAGGCAAGGAGCGTGACATGTCCAGAGTGAAGTGTTTTTAGCATGGAAATTATGCCACTAATTGTCCACAAAAGAAGAAGAACAAGAAGGCTTCAAGATCTGCAGCTAGTGAGGCTTTGGCCTTGTAATTTGAGCTTGACATATCGCTCATTACATGCATGGTTTCAAGTGCAGTGGGATTGGTGTGGTACTTGGATAGTGGTGCATCCTTTCACATGACAGGAGACAAAGAAATTTTAAGTAGCTTGGAGGAGAAGGACCTCTAGATGCATATCGAAATGGGTGACAACGGAAGGTATAGCGCTACCAGGATTGGTACAGTTACTTTCTAGAGAGAGTTAGGTAAACCATTTTTATTAAAAGATGTAATGAATGTACCAAGCTTGAAGAAAATTAATGAAATCTTGAATATGTAATGAATTTTTAGTCGCAATGTTGGAGGATAGAGGCTATGATGTTGTTTTCAGTGAAGGAAAAGTTTTCCTTCAACACAAAGCAATAGGACAAGCCCAGAAGATTTGGATTCGTGTGAAGAATCTCTATAAAATTGATGTAGATGTTTACACATCATTGATGGGTAAATAAGACAAAGTGGTGAGCTGGGATGAGCGTGAGTTACACCATGGAGCTTTGAAGGTCATACAAAAGAATTCTACGGTGATTCCAAAAGGTACTCTTGCGCAGATAGACACATGCAACGGATGTACCATGGGGAAGTGTGAGAAAGCCATGCGATTTTCCCTTGAGAGGGAGCTGGATTTGCATGCATATGAGGAACTCTTGGTTCTAAAGAATGAACCTCAAGATGTGGAGCAGCCACATGCGAAGGATCATGGAGTGGTAGAAACCAATCAAGGAGAGAAATTTTGAGATAGATGGGCAGAGGGAGTACATGAAACTATACCTCCAGGTGTGAGGTGAGGCGATGTGAAGAATTAATCCCAAGAAGAAATTTGGGCAGGGCTCATTGAGATGGTGTGTCTCATGGATCAAAACTGGCTACGAGGATCCCACAGTATAGTAGTAGCAGGATCAGTTAGATTAATGCAGTCAGATGTCAGGAAGACAAAAATCAAAGTGACAGGTGTCAGATACTGGAGCACAGATCAGAGTTGGTAGTAGTGCAGAGTGCATGGATGCAGATGTCAACATCACAAAGAATCCAGTAGACATGTGCAGTAGGTACAAGAAGTCAAAAGACTCTGATGACAGATGCATTATACTGATTCAGTTGTTTGGAGGCTATTCAGTTTCGGAAGTGTTGCATGCAAAATTTGCATGTGCAAGAAACACTAGAGAAGTGTTACATGCAAGATTTTCATGTGCGAGGAACACTAGAGAAGTGTTGCATGCAAGAGGTGCATGTGCGCATGCAAGGACATTCCAAGGTACTGGAATGGGATAGATTGATTCCTTTATTATTGAGAGGGAGTGTTGAAGTTTGCAACAAGAAACAATGAAATTGGCATCCAGAAACAACATGACAACACCTACACTAGTGTGGGACCACAAGTCGTGTAGTGATGGGTCCTAGGATACATTAGTGTGAATTCAATTTATTTAATAAATTAGATATCTGTCAAATTTAATTATCCCTTAATTAAATTGGACAATAAAATGTAATCTTATCTCATGATGACTTGTAATAGTTAACTGAGTGTGATAAACTCAGTTAGCTCATGTATTTTGAGTTGAGGGTGGTTGGTGAGGCATGCAAAGTAATTCTATTAGTTATGGAGTTCAAATTGCAGTTGGTGCATTATTTTAATGCATGAGTAATAAATTAACTCAGTTAGGTGAGTTAAAGTCAGTTGAACTAGTTTTAATTGTTCGTTGCACTAGTGAGAGATCAAGTGACTTAAATATTATTTAATTCACAATCAGTGATCTGCCATGCAACTGATGATTTACTATTAATAGTTTCATGAATTTCAGTTCCAGTGGAGACCCAGTTGAGACAAAGGTTAAAGGGAAGTTAACTATCAGTTATGATATTATCAGGCTGCCCAGATGTAGTTAAAACACCACAGGATTCCCATGATACTCAATGTAGTTGAGGAAGGTTGAAATTCCTAAAGAATAGGGATTGAATTCATTAGGAATTGCATGAGAAAGGCATGCTGACAATTGGCTAAGTGTTGGCATGATTTTGTTTGGATCATTGTGAGACGATAGGCATATTGCAGGAGACTCTTGTGAGAAGAGTGCATTGTAATTGTTTCATGATTCCTTGTGGAATATACAATATATGATAGAGGGGTTTTGAGCAGTAAGCTTTCCCCGATAAAATTATCTGTGATGTGGTTTCATTTGTTTCTTTCTGCACTTGTTGTGATTGGCAAATGTGTTTACTTTCCGCAATTTCTTTGTAGAAGCGATATCAATATCTAGCTTTAGTACATTGTTAGATCAGATCGAATCCATTGATATACATATGTTTGTATAATTTCTACATTCAGATATATTTTAATATATAAATTAAAATAATAGGTCATATTTATAATCATTAACTTGATATATAAATTTATTTAATAAAGTTATAAAAATTTAATAGTCTCAATAAACTTAGTAATTCCTATATATATATATATATTAAAAAAATAAATTAAAAATTATTAAAACACATAAAAAAATATCAAAGGAATATTATGTAACTATATGTATTATTAATTCCCCAGATACAAGTGATAGCAGGAGTACGAATGACAATCATCTCTCCCATGCCCATGAAGATGAAGATCTGCAGTGCAGGTCCTCACCTGATGTGGATCCTCAAACCGGTAACCATCCACACGAGATTAATGGGATAAGGCATGATGAAGATATTCTTGGACAACGTCACCCCCTCTAGGGTACCTCTCTGAAGCAATCATCCTAAATTATTACCTGGATTGATATGTCAATCAACCATAACTCTTCACTTGAGCCCACTCAGGAAATCGGTTATGGCACCCAGATGTGTGCGAAGCTCAATCATGACCTACCCCCTTGCATGTGTCACAAGCCTTTAAAAAGGAAGGCCCCTCAGCACAAAGAGACACACAGTCAGTTCCTTCAGTCTTTCCTGTTGATTCTGTTCTTGCCCTCCTACGCCACCAGCGCGCTGCACAACCCTCTTCCTAGAGATGCGCTACACAAACTACTATGGGCTATGATATATCCAGCCTACACTTCTTATCCTAGCTCCATCTGTTCCTCTAGTCTCAACTGTCTATGTGCACCCATCAGTCTCTTCTTTCCCTCTCAGTGTTCCCCTTGTCCACTTTCTTTTCCCCTGCTTCGTTCCTCTCCCCTTACTGTGCATCCTTCCATCTCTGCCACTCCTCTGCTTCATTAGGCAATGGCTCCTAGGTTGCGCCAAAGAACCATCCATAGAGGGAAGATAGGGGCTCTCCCCAGTCATTACCATTATGGGACGAAAAATCGTTTAGAGTCTGTTGAAGGCTCCTCCTCAAGCAATTACGGTAGACTGAGCCTTGATCCTGAGCAGGAGGAGGAGGCCCCCATGCAAGCTCCGTGAAGAGGTAGATGTGGACCTTGGAATTATACTATCATGCATTAGACGCACCCCCTACCTTGCAAGATTGACCCTTTGTGTAATATCCTGTTTCGGGGATATATCTAAAACACGACAAAATCCAACCAGAGATAGACAGGGAGGGCATTTATCGGATATTTCGCCTCCAAAAAGAGGACGATATCCGGAGGCTAACTGGCCCTTTCCAGACTCTGTCTAAGAGTGAAAGATAAACACACCAAGTGGTATAGAACTAGAATGCTCAAAAACAATAATAAACATATAATATCATAGAAAGAGAATACGGCAAATACGGCAACCACGACAACTCATCCAGAAAACATAGAGAGGAAATACTGAGCCATTTTATTAATTTGAGAAATGTAATGAAGTAAAATAGGCTAATCTTTCTCAAGGCAAGTGAGAAAACATTCTCAGAGAATGTCGGAAATGGCTGCTCTATGAACTGCGTCCCAGTTGCGGGAAAACTGCCATGTAGCTGCTACTGTTGGAATGGACTGAAGACTAGGGGCTGATCCCCTTGCCAGAATAAGCTGAAAATCGGCAAACCTCCTCTTCTCAACAACCCAAACAAACTCCAAAAACCATACCAAGAATGGCCAACCCCGGAAATCACCAGAAACTTCCTCCCCAGTGAATTACGCTGGCCTCCAAGGCACTGCGCAGTGGCTAGATGGAAACAGCTGAAACACTGCCTCAAACTCCGCCAAAAGTCTCCTCGGGGCAAAGGCTGACCCTCTGCTCAAAATCCCAAGTAAATCACTTGCAGAAACCCCAATCCGAAGCTCCTCCACAATGGACTGCGTCCTCTCTCCCAGTGACTGCGCAGTCTCCCTAAGCTCCAGCTCTGCAACAAACCCAAACAATAAAACGACTCACAAAATACTGAAAAACCAACCTTGCCCGAGCAGGCACTCGAAGTCCCCCAGGGCTAAGGGCGAGATCTCCGACTAGAGACACTCAATGCACTAAACAGTGCTGCAGACAGGCTAAACATCCAGCGTGCTCAAGAAGATAAATGTCTCACTCAAAAATCATCAACTCAAGAATGAATGAAATGAGGAGGCTCCTTCATCTTTTATAACGTTGGTTTCCCTCCAAAACCCAACGTAGCCTCTCTCTCATCCACATACTCATCCTTATCTGCGCAGAATATTGCAGAAACTTCTAGAGTGTATGTAGGCCCTCCTCCTCTACTCCCCCTTAAGTCACAACGTTGTGCTACTAGTGGATGTCTTATTTCACTTAAGTGAGTTAGACCCTCTTCACTCACTTTATTTATTTATTTACAAACTATAGACGGCAAACTAACAAAATCGAATATTCCAATTAGTTGTCGCTAATTAGGAATATTACAATCTCCCGCGACAAAATGTTGCTTATCCTCAAGCAACTGAAGTGATGGATGCTGCAAAATCTTCTCGCTCTCCCAAGTGGCATCCTCATCCGGCAAATTATTCCACCTCATCAAGAATTCTGGGACTGTCCTGCTCCGTAACCGCCTCTCCCCAGTATCAATAATGGCCTCCGGCTGCAACACCAAGTGCCCCTCATCATCCGTAGGTGGTAGCTCCTCTGTCACTTTCACCTGCTACCCCAGCGCCTTCTTTAGGCATGATACATGGAAGATGTTGTGGATCTAGCTACCTTGGGGCAGCTCCAACTCATATGCAACCTGCCCAATCCTGCGTATCACCCTGTATGGCCCGTAAAAGTGAGGCTTGAGATTCTCAGCCCCTTTCTGCTTCAGCGATGACTATCGGTATGGTTGTAACCGTAGGTAGACCAAGTCCCCTACCTCAAATTGTCTCTCCACCCGACCTCTGTCGACATACAACTTATGTTGGTTCTGTGCTGTAGCCATATTTTCCTTGAGAGCTCGGAGGATGTCCTGACTCTCTTGGATCCAAGTCTTGGCTCTAGCAGCCTTACTAGCACCGAACATCACATCAGCAAAAGATAAAGGATGGTACCCATACAAAGCATAAAATGGTGACATACCAATAGATATGTGATGTGTCGTGTTATAGAAGTACTCCCCCAAATGCAACCATCTCAACCACGCTCGCTACTGCCCACTGACATAGTTACGCAAGTAGCCCTCCAGCCACTTGTTAACTATCTCCGTCTCTCCATCTGTCTGTGGGTGGTAACTGGTACTCGGTGCCAAATGCGTCCCCACTAGTCGGAAAAGCTCCTGCAAAAATCTGCCCATGAAACAGCTATCCCTATTACTGATGATGGTTTTAGGAAGACCATGCAACCTGAAAACCTCTCTGAAGAACAGCTCGGCCACCTGTGTTGCTGTGTAATGCACGGATATGGCGAAAAATTGCGCATACTTTGTCAGTCGATCAACGATGACAAAGATACAATCCTTGCCTTGCACCATGGACAACCCTGTGATGAAGTCCATCGAAATGCTCTCCCATTTCCCCTCCGGAATGGGAAGAGGCTGCAACAGTCCTACGGGATGGCTCATCTCCCCCTGATTCCTCTGACAAACATCGCACTCCCTGATGTGCTGGAGTACGTCCTCATTGAGGCCCTTCCATGAGAACCTCTCTCTAATGGCCCTGTAGGTTTTGGTAAACCCTTGATGGCCTGCCAATGGAGAATCATGTGATGCCTGGAGTATCTTCTTCTTAAGCTGAGATCCCTCAGTCAAGAAGATCCTGACCCTGTAATAGATGATCTCATCAACCACCTTGTACCTGTCATCCACCACCTGTCCATCGAACACCTCACATGCAAGTCTGTCCTTGGAGTACTCAACTAAAAGTCAAGCCCTCCAATCTGTATCCAAGCTTATAAGAGATAACGTGGCTGGTCTACGTGAAAGGGCATCTGCCACCACGTTATTCTTACCCTTGACATACTCAATGTCAAAGTCATATGCTTCGATCTTACTGATCCACTTCTACTGCCTCTCCTGTAGCTGCTTCTACTCCAAAAAGAACTTGAGGCTATTGTGATCAGTCCTCACCCTAAACCTGTTACCTACCAAATACTTTCGGAATTTGGCCAAAACATGCATGATTGCCAACATCTCCTTGTCGTATATAGAATACAACCTCTCATGTGGAAGGAGCTTCTGGCTCTCAAAGGCTATAGGGTGTCCCCCCTGCATCAATACTGCACTAATCCCCTCTCCCGACGCATCACACTCCAAGACAAATGGCTGCATAAAATCTGGAAATGCAAGCACTGGGCAGCTACTCATCACCTCCTTGAGCCTATTAAAGGCTCGCTACGCTGTATCTGACCAACTGAATGCCCCCTTCTTCGTCAAATCTGTAAGGGGTGAAGCAAGCTGTGAGAATCCTCTGACAAACTTCCTGTAATAGCGTTAGGGGAATTTTGAGGTCTAAAATGGGCCTCCTAAGGAAATTATAAAATAATAGTGGAAAAAATCTAATAAGATTTGATGACATCATCAAATTTTAGAGGGAAAATTGAAAAAACTACTTTTTCAATTCATATTTTCAACTTATCTCCCAAAGTTTTTACTCAAATTTCGAGCGGGAGTACTCATTGGATGCGGAATTTAATTCCTCATCCAAGGAGTACCCATGTTGCATACTTTCGATGGGTCCTACTACACGAAAAATGAGAAATACATAAAAAAAAATGTGATTACAATCACGTTTTTTATGTATTTCTCATTTTTCGTGTAGTAGAGTTCATCGAAAGTATGCAACATGAGTACTCCTTGGATGAGGAATTAAATTTTTCATCCAACAAGTACTCCCGCTCGAAATTTGAGTAAAAATTTTGGGAGATAAGTTGAAAATACGAGTTGAAAAAGTAGTTTTATTATTTTATTATTTTTTAATATTTTTACCCTTTTATTTAAAAAATGGTGAATCATCCCCCATGGTTGGCATCATCATCTTCAATCCTATTAGTTGTTATAAGGTTTATTTTTGTTGTACATTTTTCTTATGAGGCCCATTTTAGACCTCAAAATTCCCCTAATGGTACATATCCCAATGAACCCTCGAAGTTCCGTCACATTCTTCAGCTCCGGCCAATCTTTGATGGCTCTAATCTTCTCCTCGTGGACCCTCACTCCGTCCACTTCAATAATGTGACCCAAATATAACATCTTCGTCATCCCAAACTCACACTTGGAGAGCTTAGCATAGAACTTTTGCTCTTCCAAGATGCGTAGCACGACCTCTATATGCTGGAGATGCTCCTCCCAAGTCCTGCTATATATGAGTATGTCATTGAAGAATACCAATACAAACTTCCTCAGATGACTGCGGAAGATATGGTTCATGCAAGACTGAAAGGTGGCTGGTGCATTGGTCATCCCAAAAGGCATAACCAAAAACTCAAAGTGCCCATAATGACACTTGAAGGTGGTCTTGGGAATGTCCTGTTCCCTCACACGAATCTAGTGGTACCCTGATCTCAAATCAATCTTCGAGAAGAACTTAGCTCCTCTCAGCTCATCCATCAGCTCATCCATCCTGGGTATAGGGTACCTATTCTTCAACGTCTTCTTGTTCAGGGCCCTGTAGTCAATGCACATCCTCAAGGTGACGTCCTTCTTCTTCACCAGCACTACAGAAGAAGCAAATGGACTTGTGCTCGGTCTGATGTGTCCAAGAGCCAACAACTCCTGGATGGCCCGCTCAATCTCATCCCGATAGGCTTTGGGATGCCTATAAGGTGTAGTGATCACTACCTGAATACCCTGCTCAAGCTCGATGGTATGCTCAAACCCTCTATCTGGTGGCCGACCTGGTGGTATATCTCCAAACACTACCTCATGCCTATCAAGGATGGCTTGTATATCTGGATGAACTGCTCGACCGGTGGCCTCTGCCTCTGATGCCCGCAACTCAACCGCCCACTCTATGTCTCCCTTCCGGAGGTCTGCCTCCATCCGGTGTGCCCACACTGTCTGAGGTGGGTAAGTATGCATCCCGCGGATCTTCTCATGCTTCCCTGTTTTCTTGTCATCCCACTCCATCTCTAAGGCCTCCCAGTCCGTGGTGACCTTCCCAGAGTAATCAACCATTGAACACCCAACACCACATTGGTATCTGGTATGTTGACCACGAAAAAGTGATCGGTCACGGTATAGGTACCCATCGTCACTGCTAACTCTGGAACATATCGAGCACATTGCATCGTCTGGGCTTCTGGGGCCAAGACTGAAAACCCGTCAAAACTCTCGGTCGGTATACCCCTCCGATCGACCATTTGCGCATCAATGAAGTTGTGGGTTGCCCCACTGTCAACCAAGACTGATACTCGCTAGCCACGTACTGTCCCTCGTACGTGCAGCGTCAAATACTTAGGAACTCCTCGCAAAGCTGCAAGGGCCCCTCCTGTGGGTGCAAAAGTTGCACCTCCTGTCCCTGGAGGTGGAGGCAACAACTAATCCTGGGCCGTCTGACTATCTCCTGCCTCCTCCTCATCATCCTCCTCATCCTCTTCCCTGCTATCATCAGAGAAGACCTCAATGAAGTGTGCTTTTCCAGCAGCACACCTATGCCCTGGTGCCCACGACTCCTGACACGTGAAGCACAACTTCTTCTTCCTCAACTCCCTCCTGGCATCATCATCTATCTGTGCCCATCCCAGATTCCCCTTTGGAGGAGGAACCCTCACATCCTTCCCCTTGGGCTGGAAGCCCTGTCTCTGGGGGTAAGGTGTCCGCGTCCTGGGCAATGCATCGTGTAAGTCCCTGGTCTTGCTGATAGCATCCTGGAGTGTAGCTGGTCTAGTAGATATGACTAGACCTCGAAGTGGCTCTGCCAATCCCTCCACAAACATATAGATCATTCGTTTCGCGGATAGATCTGGCACCATCACTGAGATCCTCAAGAAATTTGCGATGTATGTCTCTGGGCTCCCTATCTGCTTGAGCTTCGTTAGCTCAACAAAATGCTGTTATGGATCCCTCCAGTCAAAACGCTCCATCAACCTCCTGGTAAACTCGGCATATGTCGTCACTGTAGAGTGTCTGAGTGTAACCATCCCATGGAACCACCATTCCTGGGACTCACCATCCAAATGTAATGTCATCACCTTGATGGCCTTCGTCTCCGACATCTGGTTAAGCTGGAAATAGATATCCAGCTTCTCCACCCAAGACTTTTCCGAACTGTTTGATGATCCGTCAAATGTAGGCAAATGAAATCTACTAAAGGCACGGTGGGAATATCCATCATGATAATTTCGGTGCCCTTTATGATGGTTGCGGGGTCTACTGTCCTGCTGGAGCTGCACGAAATCTCTGAATGTGAGAGCATCCCTGAACTCCTGCCCGTAGGACTGATACTCTACAAAATACTCATCTAAGTGTCCAGACTCTGCCTCCTGCTGGGCTCCTGCCCCTGTATCTGCTCCTAAGAAGGTGGGCATGGTAGAGCGGGTAGGTGCATGTGAAGTCGTCGGCTGAGGAATATCACGCTGAGCAGCACCCTGCTCCGGCAAATGGTGGGATGTACCTGATCCCTCTCCGACCTGGAAAACCCATGGATTCTCACACTGCCTAGCCTCCACAACTGTGAACCTCTGTTCCATTACCTCAATCTGTCTAGCTAAATCCTACACAGACTTGAGGAGTGCCTCTCCAAACTGTTTGGCCTCTGTGTCATCTGCCATCGGCTCTTTCTCTCTTAAATCTACTACAAGCTCCACCTATTTTGCGTCCGTCACAGGCTCTCTCTCCTGATCTGCGTCCTCTACCCGGGCATAGTATTCTTCTTCATAGGTGGTCTCCAACCTATGCTCACGGTCTCTATACTTCCTGCCTCTGTATGGTCTCCTTCCTGATGTCATAGACCACAGGCTGAGCCAGATCTCTGCTCTGATACCATTGTAATATCCTGTTTCGGGGATATCTCTAAAACACGGCAAACTCCAACCAGAGATAGATTGGGAGGGCATTTACCGGATATTTCGCCTCTAAAAAGAGGACGAGATCCAGAGGCTACCTGGCCCTTTCCAGACTCTGTCTAAGAGTGAAAGATAAATGCACCAAGTGGTATAGAACTAGAACGCTAAAAAACAATAATAAACATATAATATCATAGAAAGAGAATATGGCAAATACGACAACTACGGCAACTCATCCAAAAAACATAGAGAGGAAATACTGAGCCATTTTATTAATCTAAGAAATGTAATGAAGTACAATAGGCTAATCTTGCTCAAGGCAAGTGAGAAAACACTCTCAGAGAATACTAGAAATGGATGCTCTATGAACTGTGTCCCAGCTGCGGGAAAACTCTTGTGTAGCTTCTATTGCTGGAATGGACTGAAGACTAGGGGTTGATCCCCTTGTCGGAATAAGCTGAAAATTGGCAAACCTCCTCTTCTCAACAACCCAAACAAACTCCAGAAACCATACCAAGAATGGCCAACCCCGGAAATCACCAGAAACTTCCTCCCCAGTGAATTACGTTGGCCTCCAAGGCACTTCGCAGTGGTTAGATGGAAACAGCTGAAACATTGCCTCAAACTCCGCCAAAAGTCTCCTCGGGGCAAAGGCTGACCCTCTGCTCAAAACCTCGGCTAAATCACTTGCAGAAACTCCAATCCGAAGCTCCACCAAAATGGACTGCATCCTCTCTCCCAGTGACTGCGCAGTCTCCCTACGCTCCAGCTCCGCAACAAACCCAAACAATAAAACGACTCAGAAAATACTGAAAAACCAACCTTGCCCGAGCAAGCACTCAAAGTCCCTCGGGGCTAAGGGCGAGATCTCCAACCGGAGACACTCAATGCACTAAACAATGCTGCAGACAAGCTAAACAGCCAGCGTGCTCAAGAAGACAAATATCTCACTCAAAAATCATCAACTCAAGAATGAATGAAATGAGGAGGCTCCTTCATCTTTTATAACGTTGGTTTCCCTCCAAAACCCAACGTATCCTCTCTCTCCTCCACATACTCATCCTTATCTGCGCAGAAGCTTGCAGAAACTTCTAGAGTGTACGTAGGCCCTCCTCCTCTATGTGGTGTTAGGCCCCCCTTGACTCCCCCTTAAGTCACAACGTTGTGCTACTAGGTGGATGTCTTATTTCACTTAAGTGAGTTAGACCCTCTTCACTCACTTTATTTATTTATTTACAAACTATAGACAACAAACTAAAAAAATCGAATATTCCAATTAGCTGTCACTAATTAGGAATATTACACTTTGTCGGCTTAAGAGGATGAGTATGATGCATCAGATGTATGGATTATGGATTCTGAAGGCACTTGGACGTGCGTCCTTGACACAGAGTATCTAGTGGCTCACATCCTCTGCGCACCGGTCCCCAAACCTACACGTCCACCCACTGATACAGAGGAAGCGACTGTGCAAGCGTACGCCTACCCCATAGTGGAGGAAGAACCTGATAGTAATGATGAAGCTGAAGACTAAGGATTGCAAAATTGCTCAGTTCTTCCTTGGTTTTTGTCATGCATGCTATTACCATTGAACCTCAATTTATACTTATGCTTCCACACATTTTGTAGTTTTTGGATACACCAGCGCTGCTGCGCATTTTGTAATTTCATGTTTCAAGTATTTTCCGAGCTGGTTTCCTCCATCGAGGCAGCCCCGAAACCACGCAACTAAGGCTAGGATTGGTTAGGCGTAGCTTACCAACCCAGCGTGTAGCATATATAATGTTTCTCTTTTCAAATTAATATAGATTAGTCTAATTTACCTAAAAAAAAACTATATGTATTATTAATATTTTGATAAAATAAAAAACAAGAATATTTCTATATATTAAGATATGAAATTGATATAAGTACTTAGAATTAATACATATTTATTTCAACTCAACTTATTAAATATTATTATTATTATTATTCAATTTTAAGGCCACAACCAAGCTAGA
>JAXQQM020078835.1:0-154651 GCA_034641835.2 Pinus albicaulis | reverse complement strand
ATCCTTATTGGTTTTAAGAGAGTCCTCCTCAGAGGTATCTTGCTCTTGGACATCTATAGAAGGTTTTTCTAAAACTCTACCAGATCTGAGTTGTACATCATTGAGAGGAACAATCATATAGGTAGGAAATTGTTGTCCTTCTATCATGTAAGTATTCTTAGGATTTTTATTGTTAGGATTTGGCAATGGCTGAGCTGGAAGTTGATTTGTCTTTTTTTGGTATGGAAGCATGAGTTGAGGATTTGGATTTTGTTGAGAAGGTTGTTGTTGTGGAAATGGCAATGAAAGTTGTGGATTTGGGTTTGGAAGTTGTGGAGCTTGTTGATTTTGAAAATATGGAGGATATTGATAAAATTGAGAAAATCTCCCATAAGGATTTTGCATCCCTTGTACCCATGGTTGATATGGATTTTGATGTTGGGGCCAAGGTTGTTGCCAAGGATTCCAATTTGGTGGGGTTTGAAGATTCATAGGATTGTTAAACCCTTGAGTTTGTTGTCCCTGCCAAGGTCTTCTTGCAACAAAACAGAGAGATTCTACTGAATTTGGTTCTTCTTGAAAGACAACTTTGAGTCCAGGAATTGAAGGACAGTCCTTGGTCTCATGAGTCTCTGAGCAAATCATACATGTTTCTACAACTTTTGCATCCAAGGGACATTCCCTTAAAGCATGTTTCTTTTTACATTTCGGACAAAAGATGGCTAGAGCATCTGTTTCTGCTTTCTGCTTGTTTTGGATCTTAAGGGTGTTTAGTTGTTCACTAAGGCTCCCTAAGATATCAGTTTTGAATTCATCAAGCATACTGCCAATCTCTGCTGATCAGGAGCTCAGGACCAAGTGTCGTAAAATGGTCAAAAATGAAGGTGCTCAGAACTAGTTTGAACCTGAACGACCGGATAGAGCTCGTCTTCCTGATTCCGGCGCCGCGAACGGTTCGAAAAACGGTCGCCGTATGCAGAAGTTATTCAAGTTTGAAGATTTCTCAATTTCCATAAAAAAATGCCAAATTTGACTTTGTGGAAAATTTTATTAAAAAAAGAATATTCCACAGAATATTCTGGGAATATTCTGTGGAATATTCTGCAGAATATTCTGGGGAATATTCCGTTGGCAGCCAATGAGAAGGCGCCACGTGGCTAGCCCGGAGGCCGCCACGTGGCCCCAAGATGGAGTTGAAAATGCGTATTAAAATTTTGTTGGGTTTGGCCGGATTCGAACGAGCGACCGGTCGGTTAACAACCCAACGTCTTTACCGTTGGGCCAGAGCTGTGGGACTTGTTATAGAAGCGACACGAATTGGTATTTGAACGGAACTGTTGTTTGGGCGGGGCCCGAAAGGGGGCCAGCCCCCTCCACATGGAATCGTGGCGCAGAACCTAAAGCTAAACAAACTTGGCACGCAATTGAACGT
Organism: Pinus albicaulis; assembly: GCA_034641835.2. Lineage (NCBI taxonomy): Eukaryota > Viridiplantae > Streptophyta > Pinopsida > Pinales > Pinaceae > Pinus > Pinus albicaulis. The sequence goes on along the minus strand of JAXQQM020078835.1, from coordinate 153,240 downwards.
GGCAGTTTCAAACATTGGATTCGTGTTATATTATATGGTGGGTTTTTAATATAAAACATTTGTATTTATTAAAACAGTTGCAAAGACCGCCAGCATATGTGAACATGATTGGCGATAACCATAAACTTTAATGCCAAACGGTAACCGCGCAGATAGTTGGTGGTTCCGCCCATTTTGGCGCCACCCCTATTTTGGGGGCCTTATCCAAAGTTTCTCCACAATTAGTGGAGCTTCTCAAGGTGTAACTGGCAGTTTAGTAAATGTGGCATAACTTCTGCTAGGGGAGGTCTTTGAAGACGATTTTTTTTTTGATTTTGGGTGTAGAGATCATTCTGGAGCTGTTGGAAGTGTCTGCAGAGCCATCAGGGCATTCTATCTGCGAATTTTACAGCGCTTTTGACAGTGGAGCCATCAGGGCCAAGGGGAAAGAGTGCTGCATTGGGCTACCTTCCTACAATGGAGGTGAATTTGTAGTCATTTTATACTGATTTGGATCTTCTGAGTCTATTTTAGCAGTCTATTTTTCCATTAGAGGAGTTTATACAGATGTAATCTCATTTGAAGCATTTAATCAAAAGAGGACTGAGCCTAATTAGAGGCTTTTGGACCAGCGGAGGTAGCCCAAGAGAGGGGTGAACCGCTTAAACAAATATCTGCTGTTCATCTGTGTTTTATGGCTGTTTATTTCCAGATTCTGATAGTTTAAATAGTAAAATTTCATAAGCATGTTTTTCCAAAACAAGTTTATACAGTAATCAAAACTTGTTGTTTTAACATCAAACCTCTACACTCCAATTGCAGAACATATACTCTTGCTTATTCACACTTAAAACAGATCAATGAACACTTTGAATTTAAAAACAAAAGACTTTCATTGATCTTGATATTTGTGTTTACATATTATTTCCTTAGACAGAGTCTGTAGAGGGCCAGGTAGCCTCTGGAACTCATCCTCTCTTTAGAGGTGACATGTCCAGTGAATGCCCCTACAGTCCATCTCTGTATGGGAAATAGTTTATTCTCACAATTTCAGAGGTCTCTTGGAGTGTATAGCTCACATTTGAAACTAAGGAAAATGGATACCTTCCACTCTTAAACAAGTACATTCCATTTTCAGATCAGATGGTATCAGAGGACAATATGAGAAAGCATCCAAATATGCCCGAGGCATCTATAAGAAAGTGAAATAGCAATATGTAGAATAGTAAAGCAACAGATAGAGTACCGACGTCCATTGTTCCAAATACAAATTGAAGTACCCAAAATTCTTGAACAGAGTAAAACGCTAATCATGTGAGGAGTGTGATATGTCCAAAATATAAAAAGACCATCAGACCATATCAATAAACCAGCAACATAGACCAACATCGCTAGTTTTGAAGGCAGAGTGATAAACATTAATCGTTTTTTTTTCACAAGAGAAAACACGATGTTTTGAATATATTGTATGAAGTAAAACAGTCCATGAAGTCATTACATTTTCACATCTTAAGATTGGAACCCAAATATCCATCCAGAAAAGTGGAAGTCCCACCCCAGACAATGATAGAAAATACCCCATGTCACATACAGCGACTTGATATAAAACCCAGTAACGGTCCACATGGAGATTATCGACAATCTGAGAAAGCATCCAAATATGCCCAAGGCATCTATAAGAAAGTGAAATAGCAGTATGTAGAATAGTAAAGCAACAGATAGAGTACCGACGTCCATTGTTCCAAATACAAATTAAAGCACCCAAAATCCTTGAACAGAGAAAAACGCTAATCATGTGAGGAGTGTGATATGTCCAAAATATAAAAATACCATCAGACCATATCAATAAACCAGCAACATAGACCAGCATCGCTAGTTTTGAAGGCAGAGTGATAAAAATTAATCATTTTTTTTTTCACAAGAGAAAAATGTTGTTTTGAATATATTATATGAAGTAAAACAGTTCATGAAGTCATTACATTTTCACATCTGAAGATTGGAACCCAAATATCCATCCAGAAAAGTGGAAGTCCCACCCCAGACAATGATAGAAAAATACCCCATGTCACATACAAGGACTTGATATAAAACCCAGTAACGGTCCACATGGAGATTATCGACAATCTGAGAAAGCATCCAAATATGCCCGAGGCATCTATAAGAAATTGAAATAGCAGTATGTAGAATAGTAAAGCAATAGATAGAGTACCGACGTCCATTTTTCCAAATACAAATTAAAGTACCCAAAATCCTTGAATAGAGAAAAACGCTAATCATGTGAGGAGTGTGATATGTCCAAAATATAAAAATACCATCAGACCATATCAATAAACCAGCAACATAGACCAGCATCGCTAGTTTTTAAGGCAGAGTGATAAACATTAATCATTTTTTTTTCACAAGAGAAAAAACGTTGTTTTGAATATATTATATGAAGTAAAACAGTCCATGAAAAACGTTGTTTTATAGACACATGAATCCTGTAAAAAGTCTCTAGCATCAATTCATCATCCAGCAAGCCACAAAGAAATTTCTCCAACAGCACTTTATTCCGAAAAATTCAATGTTACTGCAAAGTATATGAATCCACACTTACTACTCCAATTGATGGAGTATTTATACAAAAAATCATACAAAATATCTCATAACAAATTGAGATATTATCTAGGATAACTAATAAGTATTTTACAACAATATAGAGACAAATGGTCTCGTAGATAAGAAAAATGATAACTGATGTTGTGTTGTTTCCTTCTTTTAAGAATGTGCTAGAGGCAGGCCCTATATCTTGGTTTGTTGTTGTCCTCCTCAGTAATTCTATGATGATTATTTCGTTTCACTGATACTCTTTAACTGCTCTGATACTCTTTGACCTTTTTTCATCCTTTTATCCTTTTTATCATGATATACTATGGTAAATAGGCAAAAAATTATGTAAGGATATTTTTTTACAAAAGTTCCATCATTTCTTCCCACCATTGAAATTCTGGCACTCTGGTCCTTTGCAACTTTCTTAGTGTTTCATAAGCCTCAGTATATCTGAAGAAATTAGGCTGATTTGGGAACAAATGATTTACTTCATGCTCAAGATAAAATAAATTATCCAATATGTCATGAAGGTTTTTCCCTCTAGGCAATGCTGCTATTGATGAACTGGTTGAAGAACTAGCTTGATTATCAGCATATTTATCCAATTTTTCAACATAACTATCAAGGTCCATTAGCTTATCTTCTGCAACTATAGGACTGGGCAATCCTCTATTTAACAAAATATTCAATCTTTCTCTGAAGGCAATGATTTCTTCTTACATATCTGAGCACCTTCGTTCTAAATTCTGTACCAGGGTTCTTTTAGTAAAAACTCTCTTTATTTCTAGAATTGTTCTGGTCTTGTCCTGAATACCAATTTCTGGGAGTTGATTCTTAGTCTGAGTATTCAAAAAAAGTATAAGTCTATTGGCCTCTTCTAGCATATTTCCCAACTCTTGTCTTGATCTCTCAATCTCATCCAGAGCCAATTTAACTAAGTTATTATGTTCATCCATTATTTGAATTGAGGACCAAACATCCTTTATTGATTGAATGATATTATCCCAAAGAATATCATTTATTTCTTTTAAAGGTTTCTCCAATGTGAGATCCTTTTCCAATGCTTTGATTGTTTTTTCTAATTTGTTCACTTCTCTTGTTTTATCAGCAACACTCATTTTTGAAAGATCATATTTATGTTCTAGAGTGACCAATTGTTCCTTTGTTTTGTGAAGCTCTATGGCCTGAAGTTTCATATCTTCCATTGACTTTGTTAATTCATCAGTGTTCAAATTTGCAGTGTTGCTCTGTGACAATTCTGCTGGCTGACCTGTTGTTGCTGTACCTATCACTACTCCTGCTGTAGATACTGGAATATTTTCCTGCTTATCTTTTAATGCATTCTCAAGCTCTTTTTCAGTTGCAGTAAGTTTCTCATTCAATTTTAAGAGAAAATCCATTACTTCTTCCTCAGAATTTTGTTTGATGATTTCTGCAGTTTGTGGATGTCTTGAGGCTGGTAACTTTAATTGTTTTCTCAGAGCTTCAATATCATCATCTTTTCTCTTGATCAAAGCTTCAATACCTTTCACATCTTTAGGATTATGACCCAAACCAATGATTATTTCCTCTAAAGTTTTGATTCTATTATCCTTAGCCTGGGAGGAGGCTTTTTCAAGCTGCAACTGTGTATTAGTATTATCCAAAGAATCCCGCAACTTATGGGTCATCATTGATTTATCCGTCAGAGTAGAATAAATCATCTCACCTGTTTGCTTGTGTAGCTCAATTTGATCTAAAGGATGGATATCCTTTTCTAAGACTTCAAAATTAGTCCTAACGTAATCTGCAGCTGTCTGAGGTTGCTGCACCTTGGGCTTGAAATGGCTCATTAACATCTTACCCTGTTGGATGTCATAAGCTGACATCAATCTTTCTTGATTTTTCGGAGCCATCTTCAAAAATTGGTTGTACACTTGAAGTCTAAGTGAATCGTTCCTGGCCTTTATATTGATGAATGTTCTTTTGATGTCCCAGGCAGTTTTTACTGGAGGTTTGAAAGAAGATATTTCTGCACTTTGTTGCCTCTGTATTTCCTGTTTTTGAAAATTAGTGGATGTCCCACTACTTGTACCTGTTTGCTGACTGTCTTCTCTTCCCTGGCTGTCAGGGATTTCCTGAAATGATTCATCTTCTAGAAGGGGAGTTAATTTCTGCCTTTTAACATCTTGCTGTTCAGAAGAGCCACCAATAGGAGTAGTTGTTTCAGCCTCTCTCTTTTTTCCCTTTTCTATATTCAGAGGAGTTTGTAAAATAGAAATTTTTGGCTCACTGATCTGAGTAGGAGGAATTTGTCCTTGACCTTGTTCTTTAGAAGTCTCTGGTTGCTCTGTCATTATGAATTTTTCAATTATTTTTATATCAGGCTCCTTTTCTTTTCCTTTAGATTCTACTGCTACTGTACTAATCTCCTGCAAATTTTGTTGTAAAGTCCTGGCTGAAGAAGATCCCTACACCTGTCCAAAAGATTCTAGGTCAAGTATATTTTCAAGATATTTCATTACATTTTCAACATTGACCTGCTCACTATCTTTTTCAACCAATGTCCCTTCTATCCATTCATCCATATTAGCATATTGTTCTATTTCTGGGATTCTTTGATGGATGTATGGTGACAGTTTATTTTTCATTCTTCTATCACAGATAAAGTTGTTTGGATCATAAGGAACCCAGTAGAAACTCTTTTGTAGTCTGAGATAGTCTTCTAAAATCCTTTCGGCTTCCTTTCCAGCTTCCCTAGAGTTACAAATGAAGGGACCTAATTGGCTCTTGATCCCGAGTTGAGCCTTTTTCTTTGCATTGCAAAAATGAATTATATCTGAATTATTCATCTGCCTGAAATATTCTAATGCAAAGAGTCTCATTGGGACATACTTGGGCAGTTTGAATGGGCATAATTCACATCCATATATCCTGATCTCTGTGTAGTTTTGATATAGGTACTAGTCACCTATCTTGTACTGCTTTGAGAGCTGAAGGATTTTCTTGATTTCATTGTTAATTCTAGGAGGAGAGACTCCTGTCAACAAGGTAGTTGCAGGATGAACAAAAAGGTCGACAAACCCATTATAGGAATAAGGAGAATCAGAGGAATTGTGAGTAATGGCAGACCAAAAGATGACTGACCTAGGATTCCCTTTGGCATCAAGTTTCTTAACATAAAAAGGGAAATTTTCTGACTAAAAGTAAATCATGAGATGATATATGATAGAAGAATACTTAAATACTCTCTCATTCTCAAATCTCATGAATTGATCATGGATTTTGTCAGCAATATAAGATGCAAAATCGTACTTGACAGCAGGAGGCTGTCCAGGGGTAAAAATGGATAACAATACTAGGGTTAACTGATCAACATACTCACTAGTATTGAAGCCTATTATGGAAGATATCATGTTTAAAATAAGTCTACCCTCATCAGTAAAGAAAGTATAACCATAAGGGGGAGGGTTTTTAGGCTGATGCTCTGGTAACATGAAGGTTTGGCATAGGCGGTTTAACTCTTCATGGGATAACTTAGTAGATTTCTCAAGTAATTCAACCATGGACAGGGGAGTGAGAGCTTGACTAGGTTGGAATTGTAGCATTTCATTTATGGACTGAGCAGTTATTGGGAAAAGGAAATTTTGACTTGGGGATAAAACTGCTCATTGGTTGGGATCATAATTTGCGTAGCAATAATGGATTAACTCAGGAAAAATATGGACTGAGGGGAGAAGGTACATAGGAATATTTTATTCCCAAAGTCTAAAGATGTCAGAACCATTCAAATAATTGTCTCTGCAACGGCAAAATATTCGAAGAGGATTCTCACTGAGACGCAAGTCCTTAATTTGAAAATCTATATCGGCTAAAGGCAAATAATCCAAGTCCTTGTGAGGGGCATTGATGGGCACGACATTCAGAGCTACAGGAACTTCCATTTCTGGTTCTTGTGGATTCAGAAATGGAATTTTGGGGTTTTTGTGGAAAAGGGGCACAATTACCAGTTTTGGGAATATAATTGCAGTTCTGGGAACGAAAAAGACCAAATTGAACTTCTTTTCAGACCTTAGTGCAGAATTAAAACTAAAACCAGGATTTTTTACAGAGTTTAGTGGGGAATTGGAATAAATACCTATTTACGGGAAATGAAACGTGTTTAAACAGGCGCTGGTTATGACAGAAGAACCCTGAAATATTCGGCTTCAATTCTCTTCAGCAAGGTAACGGTCAGCAAGCGTTAACATTTGGTTTTTGAATTTTGTTGCATGGAAGACTGGCTAGCGCACGGAACAATGAAAATGACGCAGACACAATTTTTTTTATTTACAAAGTCAAAAGGGTGGCGGGTTTTGATTGATGACGTCAGCATGTACGATGGTTTCGTCACAGAGGGATAGGAGCGTATCTTTGTTTGGGCCGCTCGCGCAGTGGAAATCCGGACCCGAAAAATATTAGGGTGAATTTGATAAGAAATTCGCGTCACAACTCTCCCTCCGTACGCTAGCCCAACTTCGGACCCGAAAAAGATTAGGGCGGAATTCATTTGGTTTTCGCGTCACAAAATTGGCCGACGTCAGCAGGCTATTTTGGAACGCGAATTTGGTTTGAATTATGGTTTATCACCATTTGAAGTCCAGCGGGCTCGACTTAAGAACAATTTTGTTTGATCCCATCTTATAAAATTTGTGTTGGTTTTCTTTGATAATACACATATTTATAATAAATCATGGGAATAGCACACTAGTAAACATGTGGAAAAGTTATATAAATTATTGAGAACAATCATTTTTATGTAGAAATATCCAAATGTGCTTTTGGGAAATAAGAATTCGAGTATTTGGTTCATATTGTTTTAAAGGAAGGAGTGAAGTTGGAGCCTCAAAAGATGCAAGCTATTACAAAATGACCTATTCCTAAGAAAATCAAGGTCCTTAGAAGATTTTTTAGACTTACATGATATTATTGATAATTTGTTAAGAATTATGTATGCATTTCTAGTCCACTCACATATCTCTTGAAGAAAATATCATTTATATGGAATGATGAGGCTACTTTGGCATTCTCTCTTTTAATGGATGCCATGTCTTCTACACCAACATCGGTTGCACCTACTTTGGTAAAACATTCATAGTAGAGTGTGAGGCACTAGGACAAGGAATTTACGTAACATTAACACAATAAGGGATATCATTGGCTTTTAAAAGCAAGGAATTCAAAGAAAATATTTGGTGAAATCTACGTATGAAAATAAATGGAAGCAATATTACATGCAATAAAAAATGGGGATAGTATATCATTGGGAGGTACTTTAAAGTCAAGATATACCATGATAGCATAAAGTATTTTTTGAAGCTATGGATTTCATTGGAAGATTAATAAAAATGAGGAGAAAAAATGCAAAGTTTTAATTTTGAGATAATCTAAAAAAAGGGTAAGGAAAATTTAGTACATGATGCTCTTTCTAAAATAGAAGAGGCCTCAAATTTATATCCAATTACATTTTCTATTCCTAGGTGGCTAGAAGAAGCTTGCCATAATGGGAAAATGACAATAGTACTAAACAAAAACTAAAATTTATAAAGGATGGGATGAACTCTATGGAGCATTGGGAGTGAAAGAGAGATATACTTTGGTGCAAATGTAGAATATTTTTATGCATGCAATCATATTTGAATAAACAAATATTAAGGGAGTCCCATGTCTCTCTGATGGTAGGACGCAGGGTTCCTTAAAACATCTCAAAGGATCAAAAAATATATTTTTGGAAGGAATGAAGAAAGATATTCAAAATTTTGTAAGAGAAGGTCATGTTTGCATAATAAATAAAAGAGAGATAGTAAAATATCTAGGGTTACTTCAACCATTCCACATACATATTCAAAGACTAGAAGATATATCAATAGACTTCATTACAGGGTTACTGAAATATAAAGGTAAGTATTACATTTTTGTGGTCATTTATATAGACAAATTTTGTAGATTTTTTTGTAGAGCTCAAAGTACATAAACAACAAGCCAAGTGGCAGAAGTGTCTGTGAAAGAAATTCATAGTCTTCATGGTTTTCCTAAAGTAATAATAACAAGAAAATTTTGGAAATAATTATTTAATATGAGTGGAGAAACACTAGCTGCCATGAGTTCTACATATCAAACACAATCAAATGGTCAAACAAAAATAGTTAACAAATGTTTTTAAGGTTATCTACAGTGTTACTCTTTAGAAAAACAATCTTAATGGATGAAGTGGGTTCCTCAAGGAAGAATGGTAATATGATACTATCATACTACCTATCACACATCTACTAAAATTTCCCCATTTAAGGCCCTTTATGGATATCCAACTCCTAGTATCTCATACTTTTTGCAAGATAAGTCCAAAGTATAGGAAACGGAGTCACATATGGAAAATACTAAAGAAACTTTGAAAATTATTATGGAAAACCTTCAAATGACATGAAACATGATAAAACAACAAGGGGAACAACATTGAAGTGAAAGATAATTTGAGGAGGGTAATTGGGTATTTTTAGATTATAGCATTATAAGCAATCTTCATTCAAGAAAAAGAAGAATAAAGAATTAGCTCAAAAATGCAATGTGGAAAAAGTCGAAGTCGAGATTAAATCGAAAATGGTCCAAAAGTTGAAATACTTGATAAAGTCGGGAGTTTTTTGAAAAAGTCGGCAAAAAGTCGGCAAAACTAAAAAATACAAAAATATTCATTTTTGGAAAAAATCCTGATTTTTTCAAAAAAAATTAAAAAAATATTAAAGAAACTACCTCACTCAAGATTTTTTCGAAAAAGTCGGAAAAAAGTCGGGACTTCGAGGATAAAATCGCGACTTTTTCGGGGATGAAAAATTCAGCAAAAAGTCGGCCAATAAAGTCAGCTCCGGGAAAAATTCGAGATTTTTTCAAAAAGTCGGGACTTTTTGCCGACTTTTTCCACACTGCAAAACTGTTATGGCCCTAAATAATTATTCATAGGATTGCACAAGTGGTATAGAAGTTATATTTTCCTTCTTCTTTCATTCATAAGGTTTTTCATGTATCTTGCCTAAAAAAGGTTTTGGGAAAAAATATTCCAATGTAAATAGAACTTTCAAAATTAGATGAAGAATGAAAGTTGATTCTTGAACCACAAAAAGTTATAGATAAACATTCTGTATCTCTTTGACATATAACCATTATGAAGTACCTAATCAAGTGGAAGAATATTCCTCTAGAAGAAGGTACATGGTAAAATGATCAATTCGTGATGAAATACCTACGGCTAAAGGGTTCGTTTGAAGTTTTGACAAAGGTTTTGTTATATGTTTTATATAACGCGTGACAGAATAGTTTTATTGTTTGTTAAGGTCCCACACAGTGATCAAATTTTAAGGGCAGGTTCGAATTTCAATTAGAAGGGCATATATCTATGTTGCCCTTCCATAATGAAAAGCTTTAAAAAAAACTTTTCAATTGACCACAATAAATTATTTTTACATTTCATTTTCAGAAAGACAAAACCATCAATCTTTATATTAATAAAAGATTGTTACATATACAACAATGAAGAAGGCTCCATCTTTCATTGCTTAAATATCTCATTGGCAATGTCAACATAAGTCTTGAAGACACTATTATGAGAGTTTGGATACATACCACTGGGATATAGGAGATTCTTATGTGTCAGATTGTGTAATGAAATTTTGACTTTGTCTCACAAGGAGCAGCAGCATGGAGGTCTGGATTTTTCTTATAGAACTTTTTTATTATTATTTGAAACGCTGTTTATAGATATGAATACAACAATGAAATTATGAGCATGGTGGACAATTAGTCAAGCTCATGATGCCAAACCATGATGATGTAAGTTTGGAATTTAACATTTTTACATGTTAAAGACAAATAGTCAAAATCACTGACAACTTAGTATGCCATAATTAATAATCATTCCCTGTTCACTTTTGTTAATAAGTTTATGTCACACGATGATGCAGGGGCATTAGGCACTAGCCAGCAATGTAGGAGGTTTTTTCCACATGTTGTGGCTAGGAAGGTTCGAAAACATTTGAGTTGTAATAGCTAGGTGTCAATACCTCAGCTGACTGTATTACTTAGACTAGTTAGAGTTGTAGGAGTCGAACAGTTTCAGTTAGTTGAATTATTATAATTAGAACTTTTGATTTCTAGAATGGTCCTCTCAGAGGAACCGAAGAGCCATATGTTATGTATATAAATTGTAATTCCTCGGATGAATAAAAGTAGAGAGGGAAGAGGAGAGTAGAGAGGGGATTTCTACAATAAACCTCTGTGTGTGAACAATTGTTTCCAGTTAAATGATTTTCAAGCTTAGTTGCCATTGAATTATCTCGAACTGCTAATTGTGAAGAATTGTTTAACTGTGAGGCGATTGGGTACTGATAATTCCATTCTTCTGTCTTTGAATTCCTGTAAATTGTTGGATAACCCTGTGAACTCACCCCACCCGAAGGCGAGGTCTGTGTAGAGAACCGGGGTCGTGAACACTGTTCAAATATAAAAATCCCACTTAATAAAGAGACAATATTGTTGTGCTTTCGGAACCTGACCCAAGGATTGGACATGAGTTAACAAACAAAAGGATAGCGGAACCAGAATTGCACCCATGGTCAAGCCCTGTACCAAAACCACGAGCGGAATCACAAAAGCGGGTTGCCCATATCGCACCGCTTTTGCGGAGTAGGCGGTATTTCCTATTCGCGATCGATTCCATAGGGAATGCGACACGTGGCGAAGTGACCCCCGGAAAACCACCGTTTAACCCGCGCCATCGCACGTTAAAGCCCGACGTTGGAAGCCGAGCGAAATTGCCAAGAGTTGTTGATTTGGAGAAGGGCCATCGGACGGTGGTCGCACGTTGAACTTGCCCAGAGGTTAACTAAGGTGTGCGGAGGATAGCCAGGTACGATACGAGTGTTTGATTGGTTATTGATATATATAGGTGGGGCCGGAGTATAATGAAATTGTTTAATTAAACAATTTGCGGATAATTAGCATAAGTCCGGAGCGTGATTGTTGTAAGGCTGGGTGGTGAAATATAGAGCCGAAAGTTCATTACAAGTTATTTATTTAAAAAGAAACGTGGAGTATAAATACAAAGTGTTGAAATTTAAACATTGGTTATAAGGATTGGAGATAATATAAAGTCGGGAATATAAATTAAAGTTCAACCATTGTGGATAGTATTTATTTATCAAATTCTACGAATTTGATAAATAAACCCGAAGAAAGAAGAAGTCAATTAAGACTCAGGCTGGAGGAAAATAACGGGGTAAACCAAGGGAAAATGCTGACAAAGCGATTGCAGACACACCAGCTCTCCTTGGGGATCCAATTTCAGTTTTTTTGCGTCACACGATGATCTCTCTTCTCTGGAATTTACTTGTATTTAAGATCACTATTCTAGGAATAAGGAGTTATTTTCTCCAAAAATAACCCTAGCCAAACATTGACAATGCATCAAGGATATCTTTCTATGCTTCATAAGTACATATGTTCTACTTCTAAATCATGTCTTGTAAGTGGTTGTTTTGTTGGAAATTATTCACCAGTTGGTTTCATACCAGAGTCTTTTTCTCATTTTCAACATCCAATACATGAAAAAGATAATGGTTTAAAACAACATAAATATTTGAAATTTTGCAAGAATTGTCTGGCACACTTTGAATATTAATTTTGAAGTCAAGTGCATGATGTTGTATAGGATCAAGTGTCATTTTGAATACCAAATGTTTCATAAGAAACTTCTCAACATGCTACCCTGTAGTAAGGATTAAATGAAAATATTGCATCAACTATTTCCATAATAAAAGTGCACCTCGGCCATAAGACTAAACAACTACAAATGTTGTAGATCTAACAAGACCACACAATCAAATGTATTCCACAAGGCCAATACTGTATGAAAAATGAAAAGGAGTTTGCAACCAAAAATACCTTAGGCAACCAATTCAATTAGATACACCAAACCATCAGCAAAAAGGAAAACCAGCCTACTTGGCCTCAATATTTTCAACTGGGTCCTCTAATTCAACCAATAAAAAGGCCAAAACCATAGCATTGAGATACATTTCATTACACTGTCAATAACAATAAAATTTGACTCAACCATAACCCTTTCCTTTTATTGTTGTGAAAATCTTTATGCATTACTTTAATGTGGCTAGTCCATAGGCCAAGTAGACCACTGGGTAACAAATATGTTTCCTTTCACCTTTGAGTTTTCAAATTATGCCTACCAAATCTAAGACATTTAAGAGGGGGAACTAATACAACGTTAAAAATAAAACCAGAGCACACATCTACAAATTACCTCCTTAGCTACCGTCACACCATCATTAACTATTTTCGGAGAACCATGCTTTCTCTCCAAGACAACATTTTTCCCTTCGCCCCAAGGGTGACTCCAACAAGATCAGCAAGTTTGTTCACACCGCCTGCAAGACAAATTGACAATGCTTTCAGTAAGTGTGCAATTGAATGCCGGACCATATGCCAAAACAACCCTCCATGAAAAATTAAAATAACACATTAAAATCGAATATAAGTGGACAAGGAAAGATCCACCGCAGTGAAGTTTCACGTGCAGGTGACCTTCCTTTAAACATAATTTTTTCTCTGACCTGCAATTTTTTTGTCACTCAGCCATCCTTGTTGAAGTACAACTCCTTTTCCATATCTCTTGTATTAACTACCTTCTCTCTGTCGCGTAATCTCAGAGTCCCTCTTCTGCTTGAGCGATTAAAGGAAATGGGTGAAAAAACTGAAAGAGAAGACAATTGTCTGCCATAATTATCAAACATTGCACCCAACTTCTTCCCCTTTCCATTGTTGCCCAATGAGGTAGATGTGGCAATTGTTGTCATACTGCCCAAAGCAGAGGCCATCTTCTCTTATGCTGAATATAGAATTACAAGATCTTCATATTAGTATGAACCTTAAAAAACATGACTCCCATTGCTAAAAACCACTTTTAAGTTGTAACAGGCAAACTAAACAACTATCGCAACTTTTGGAAACTTCTGGAGCATTAAGAGAGAAACAACCAAAGAGAAATACAACCACAATCCTCATTTTAATGAGATCGGACTATATATTTGCATTAAGATAATAGAAAGAAATCACGACTATATTAAGGCCAGCACAAAACAATCTTTAACCAGTGTCTCTCACGGCCTTCAGGCTGCCATGCTAGAGGTTGCATATTTTTAATTTAAATTCTTGACCTCTCGTGCCCATCTATGAATGCATCCAATGGGATATCTACATCAAATGCTCCTTTATATCCCCAAAAACAAATTCCCTACTACAAGAGTACCAGTATTGATGGATCACCCCACACCATCCCACCCACTAGAAACGGTGAAAAAGGAAACCCGAGAAACCTTCTGAAATATCTCAAGATGACTATATGGGTGGTTCTTATGAATCAACCAACCATTCAGAACATGCTCATCAATACAAACCATGAGTATTATGTGACAATATTCAAGCAGGCACTGAATCGGATTTCTGAAGCTATGTTAGAGAAACCCTAAAATCTCACTGAAAATAGGTGAAATGTGGCACCACTCAAAGATTGACATGTGCCAATTGGTACAAGTGGTAGACAATTGGCATGCTCAAACAACGAGGTGATGCAGGAATGACATGAGGGAGAAAATATCAGAAAAGCCCCAAATATGGAGAACTAAAGCTCATCACCAACCTAAGATTGACAACTTTACATGATGTAACCTATGAAATCGTAAATGGAGAAATCATAGTAACAATAAAGTAACCTATGTAACAATAAAGTCGGATTCATCCCGGGAGTGGTAATGGGAGAAATCATAGTGAACAACAGGAAACATGCAGAGTTGCTTACAATCAAATAGATGAAAAAACACATACAAAAAACCTAGATAATAATCATGAACAAGCTTAATATTGAATTATGAATTGTAAAGGAACTTACAAAATGTGACATTACGAACCTAGTCAAGCGCACAAGCAAAAGTATTTTCAGACTGATTCCATGGAAATATACCAGAAACCAGTGGTATGTCAAACCTATAAGGTAACCCGAGAGACTGTGACCATCAGATTAAACAAGTAACAGGTGTCGTGCCTAGATAAGAAGTGTTGACGAAAAAAAAATTGATTTCTTTCATAACAGAAGGCCTATCGGCCTAAATATCTACGACATGTGGTACTCCATGATAAAGACACATGGTGTGTGGATTTGAGTTTTTCAGGTGGTCAAGTGGGCCGAAAATAGGTGAAATGTGGCACCACTCAGAGATTGACATGTGCCAATTGGTACAAGTGATAGACAATTGGCATGCTCAAACAACGAGGTGATGCAGGAATGACATGAGGGAGAAAATATCAGAAAAGCCCCAAATCTGGAGAACTAAAGCTCATCACCAAGCTGAGATTGACAACTTTACATGATGTAACCTATGAAATCGTAAATGGAGAAATCATAGTAACAATAAAGTAACCTATGTAACAATAAAGTTAGATTCATCCTAGGAGTGGTAATGGGAGAAATCATAGTGAACAACAGGAAACATGCATAGTTGCTTACAATCAAATAGATGAAAAAACACATACAAAAAGCCTAGATAATAATCGTGAACAAGATTAATATTGAATTATGAACTGTAAAGGAACTTACAAAATGTGACATTACGAACCTGGTCAAGCGCACAAGCAAAAATATCCTGGACATGACCCTGGTTGACAAGTTGTATTGCTCATGATGCAAGAGGATTTGTACCTGCACTGCCAAGTCAATCAAAATCAATCATTATCTATACAATAAATACAAGTAATTGATGTAGTATTTTTTACTCTAAGATGCATTCTTATGATAATGTTAGAACATATGTTGAAAATGTCAAAACATACCTGAATAAGCTCCTCTTCGTTTCAAGAAAAATTTATTGGAGTCGCATGAACTTGGAACAAGCCTCCCACGATTTGAAAGAGTAGCAACTAAGTCAACAGTGAATTTTTTGTTGCTACGTTGGATCGAGGGAGGTTTGCACCAAGATTAAATCGCTCCAATAAATTATTCTCTACTAAGTAGGGCCAACCACGTGAAGGTGGAAGCTCTTATGGCCCCTCCCTCCTCCCCTCACATCACTCTCAATTCCCCAATACCCAATCTATATTTCATTTTTTACTTTCATGAGGATAAAAAAAAATATTCAATAACTAATAAAAAAACAATTCAATAAAAAGTACGCAAGGAAACATTGAAATTAATGCTTGACATAAAAATAGTATGATAAATGAGTTTTTTATATAACACAAAAAACATTCCAAGTATGGTAATGTTTGTCTTATAATAATACAATATTTTACATTATCAAATTTTCTTTTTCTTCTTCCTATTTCTAAAGCTCCTAATTACATCATCAATATCATTGTGCTCTGCTCCTGTTTCGTGCCTTTCGACCCGCACTGCTGACCTAGTTGCGTAGTCACAATGTCTGGTCTCATCCAGTGACGGGGCATCGCCTACAAAAACAGATAATATTAAATTTTAATTGTCAGTTTTTAAATATCATTGAACTAGTTCGGTAATATTAATAAAAAAAATTTCAATGAGATTATTTACCTGGTGCACCAGTTGTTGCCGCTGGGACTGTTGCCCTGTCTTCCTCTTTGGTGGTAAGATACTCAAGGGAAACATTCTCTGTCATTTAAACAAAAAATGTTATAAGGACAACCATCAAGGAATAATTAGAAAAAATTATAAGTGGAAATTAATTACTGTCACGGCCCTCACTGATAGTAGCATTGTCGGCCTGGTCCCCACTATAATGATCAGGTTGAACGTGAGGAGCATCTACATCTGGCTCTAAAACTGGGTTATTTGCCTCGTCAGTAGCGCTGCTCCCCTGATTTAAAAAAAGTTGTTAGACATTAAATTTATGGATGAAACAAACATATTGAGAGGTTAATGTTTTACCTTATCAAGCATTCTGGATCTTGGGACCTGCCCCAAGCTTCTGCGACGTTCAACTACGGCTTGATAGCTGAAATGGAAAGTGATATTTTTATCTTCCTTTGTAGTTTCTGTTACGAAGTCATCACCCTACATTACATATGATTGTGTATTTTTAATCATATTTGATAGGATTACAAAAACGTTGGAAGGCGATACAATTAATTATAAGATGTTTAGCTACTTAATTACAATTCTTGCGACTAATTTCAAGTAGTCGCCCAGGCCTAGCTTGTGATGGCCCTTTTTTTCAATCCTAGATTTGGTTGCCTTCGAGGTGTCAGGAAACCTAGCATCAAAATATTGAAGTCAAATATGACGTAGCACACTTTTATTTTAGACATAGAGAAAATTAAAGCTATTGAATTAAATTTGTAATTTACCTTGCGGGTCCAGTTGGCATTTTTCCTTCTTTCTTTGCCCTTTTCTCTTTTCCATCATGGATGAGTGCTCTCCACTCACTCTCTGAAACTACGAGAGGACACTCATATCTAGGGTTAAATTGCAATTGCGTCCTATAGGTGTCCTGGTATATTTCAAATATTTGCCGGCTACCCGAGCCACTGCTGTTCTGTCAAATGTGCCGACCCCAAAAAGGGCTTCTAGATAATCTAGAAGTTCTTTTTTCAGGTTGGAATTCTGGGAATTCCACCCTGTACGTATGGTTGGGCCAAAAATTACCAACGCATGGCTCTCCAGAATACTGTAGAACTCATTGTTTCCTACACAGAATAAAACCAAAAGAAAAAGAAGATATTATCATTAATTTAAAAATAAAAATCATGATAAATATGTTTTAGATAAAGTACATGAAATAGTTAAAATATTAAAATTTACTTGGGAGTTGTACATGCTTTATAGGGACACCTTCATCGTTCACCAAAAACGTGCCATTAATGGTCCCTGTGGAGCTGACACGTGTAGCTCCAGGAAACACAATAATGTAGTTGGCCATATCAGCCTCATCACTGCCAACACGTTCAGTGATTGGCTAGGTGTCTGCTTGGGCAGGGTGTGTTTCTTGGCTGGCACCTAAAGGAGTAGAAGGTGCACAAGAGGGTTGCTAGGAAATCTCTTGCCCTTGTGTCCCACTACCACCAACACCGAGTTCAACAAGTGCCACAAAACGCTACATACAAAAGAACTTTTTGTTAGTTTAGTCAATGTAAAAATTAAAAATCAAACTATCACAATTCATCTCATGCAGAACAAAAAAAATATCCGTTTGACTTTTTATTATTATGTTTCTAGATGGGTCATAATTTGTTTTATCCTCTCTTCTATTTCAGGTGTTTGAGGCGCGTCTATCAAAGTATTAAATTTCAACCTTGCATATCATGCCTTTTTTCACAACAAGAGCACTGGAGATAGGGATGAAGAAAGCTATTCCTCAAAGAGGGAATCATCAGGCGTACCATGGCTAGGTTTCTGCATATTTGAACAAAATTAATATTATTTCAATTATGTAAATAACTAAAATACCTAAAGATAGAGCAATGCTGGCACTTTACATGTTCTTCCGCTGGCCTCTTTCCGCGATCATCCTGTCTCGGGGTTGTTCCTGCACTGCTCTGATCAGTCTGCTACATTGCAATAAAATTATAAATGTAAAAACTTGAAAACAATATCTAACTTGAAAACACAAAATGAAAACTGAAATAATTTCTAATAAGACACCGGAAGACAGAGTTAGAGTTTCAAATATGCCTTGCATTGAATTTAGTCCTGGAAACATGTCATTGCACATTAAGGCACCCAAACAAGAGACGAGTTGACAATGAAGACCTTATTGAATATATTGTTGGAGCAACTTCTAGTAAACCCCTTGTGAAGACCTTGAGGACATTTTTGGAGCAACATTGTTGAAGCTGATGGTATAGCATTGTTGGAGACGATCTTGAAGGGCCTTGAAGATAAGCTTTTGGAGCAACTATTGAAAAATCCTTAGAGCATTTAAGTAAGGCACTTTCTATCTTCCATCACCTTTTTCCTTTCGATATCCTTTAAACGATTTTGTTGATATTTAATGTTTGAAATCACGTTATAATTCCTTGATTATATGTGTTTGGGGACTTTCCCTTTGAAATTACCCAAAAATACCCTGGCAATTTTATCTTCAGGATGAATGTCTGACCCTATTGTTCAATATTTTTATTGATAGTAGTAAACATAGAGAGTTAGGGGGCTCTTGACTTGGTTTGGTTGGGCCATTATATCCCTAACATCTACTAGGGATAACCCCCCTTGAGTTGGAGGAGAGCTAGCCCGAAGTGAAAAGAGGTTGGTGATGTGACAATGGGGCTATTGAATTACACATGGTATCACACTTTAGCTTTAGGACTTTATCTTGAGAAGTGCGAGATTTTGCTATATCAATTCTCAAATTGTTTACAACAATATTGTTAAGAAATAATAAGAAGTGATGTTGAGGGGTTTTTGGGTATAAGAAACAATACCATTTAAAAACTAGGGTCCTCAGTCCTTGGAATTCCTTCACCTAGGCCTAGGGGCACACAAGAATAATTTCACACTAAACCATGCAAACTTAAAAGTAACTTAACAGATCCATAAAGTAATAATAATCATAATTCCTAATTTCCTATTGTACGATATGATGCAAATTATTCAAACATGAAGTAATGAAGACATGCAATGTCTGAATTTCAAGATTGATGAACCAATACAAGAAGTTAGAAACTACAACTTTGATTCAATACTCTGTGTCCTAACTCCAGGAAGGAATCTAGTTTGTAGTACAAAACATGCATCGTGTATCATCAATTCTTAATTGACAACAACTAAAGGTCATCTACCTCATCAATTCCTTCCCATTTTGTGTTTTTATGTTATATTCCTTATAAAAGTGTCAAATTTCTCTCAAAGTAAGCAACCACTGAATAAAATAAAAAATAGTTGAGATATGATTGAGAAATTGTCATTTATTTCTTGAAAGGATCTTCACAATTTAATTGGTTGTTTTTCATCTCAAGAAACAAGAAATGACCTAAGAAACTATCGTGCTGTAATATAAGAAACAACACGGTGCAATGGCCATTTTAAAAGCCAAATTATGTCCATTGAGGACATGGCCTTTATTTGGTTCCTATTTCATAGGAGTTTTGGGTAGAAATTGAACTTTTTTGTACCATTTCCAGTAGTAAAAAGGGAAAACCTTCTTTTTCCATGGGAAATGATTTACCTTTCCTTTTTCAAGATAATCTAAATCACAAAAAATATGAACTATACTGCACACATTCTTGGATAATGTGAAAGTGGAAAAGGAATAACCTACACAAGTGATGCACACATGTACATTTGAACACTAATAGATTTTTGTAGTTGAAATGCAATGCTTGTTTTCATTTAAATGTAGGGTTTTTTAAGCAGGGAGAAATAATGGTTGCCAAATTAATAAGCGTTTCTTTGGGAAAAATTTAAATCTTGTATTGGGTGATGAAGATAATAGAGGGTATTGAATCTTGATTCTTGACATTGTGTTTAACTTGAATAACTCAAATGATTATAAATATCAGTGGATGAGTTCTTTTTTTCAAGTATATCACTCAAAAATCTTATGTCAAAGCATTGTATGATGGCTAGCATTTGCTTGTTTCCATTTCTTCAGTTCAATGTAAAAGGTATATTAATATATTGGAGCACAAATGATAACTACAATTGTTTGCTCTGCAGTATATCCAGCCCCAAGATTATGAAAATTTTTCTCAAGTGGAGCTATTGGTTATTGATGAAACAGCTGCAATTCCATTGCCTATTGTAAAGGCTCTGCTTGGGCCATATTTAGTGTTTCTGTGCTCTACTGTAAATGGGTAATAATTATAAATGAGCCAACCACAATCACAGATTTTGTAACCATTCGGTTTCCATGGATAGTGATGATGATATTAACCCTATATATTAGTGACCTATATCTATATGTGAATGATCTCAACATTGAACTTGATATGGTTGTATGGATGTGACCTTTGGTATGTCATCAGAAAATCCCCAAATATCAGAAAATCCCCAAATATGGAGAACTAAAGCTCATCACTTTCAATCTGGAGTACTACCCTTGTGATAAAGTTGATGACTTTCGATCTCCCATTCTCTACCACTTTGCACTTCACCTTCAATATAGATCAGACCAAGGGAAATTCGTTACTGGGTGTTGAGATGGATGAGTTTTTCGAACTAAAATCCATAGCTTAAACTTCATGAAACTGGTGGAGTCAAATTCATGCAAGCACAAACACATCTTACACATCCTCTTTGAAACTCATCTGAAAGAACATTGGAAGACATCTAGAGAGAACCCTACAGCCTAACACAATCCAATGGAATTGACCAAAAAAACCCAAATAGAGTCAACCCTACTATAGGAGGAAAGGCATGTAGTAAGAACTTACCATTTTGAGAGGTAGGGGGTGAATGTTGTTCTGCCGGGCGAGGGGTGAATGCGAGGGTGGTCTATTCTGCAAGAGGCGAGGGCAAATGCTATTCTGTGGGCGGGGGCGATCTGTTGTTGCACGGCAGGGGTGAATGCGAGGGCAAATGTTGTTGCGAGAGGCGAGGGGCGGGTACGATGCAGGGGGTTGAGGCGAATGCGAGGGAAAATACTGTCACCGCAGGCCCGGGGGCGAATACGGGGGCGAATGTTGTTCTGCAATATTTTGAGGGCAAATGCTGAGGGTGAATGCTTGCCGCAGAGGGCGAGGGGCGAATGTTCTTGAGAGGGGCGGGGGGGGGGGCGGGTACGCGCGATATCAGACGTTAATGTAGTTTTTAATAAAATCATTTTTATGTAGCGCGCATATAAGTGTCTTAGTTTTTAATAAAATCATTTTTATGTAGCACGCATATAAGTTTTGTTATACCGACGGCGGTAAAAATGTCGCTATTGCGACGGCTGCCTCCAAACGTCGCAATTGCGACGCTTATACATTGTGTCACACTTGCGACGTTTGGAGGCAGCCGTTGCAATAGTGACGCTTTGGGTCATAGTGTCGCAATTGTGACGTCTTCCTCCAAATGTCGCAATTGCGACACTTTGTCTAAGTGTCGGTATTACGACACTTTTCTCTAAACATCGGTATAGCGACGGTTTCGGGCGGGATTGAAAAAATTTGGGGAAATTTATGACATTTGGTCAAAAGCGTCGGAACCAAGCGTCGGAATTTCCCCCAAATGTACTAGTGTACGCACTAAGTTGTAGACTCTTCCAAGGTATTCACACACTTACCTTTGGAGCCTTTCCTTAAGGCCCAAAACACAGAACAACAGATTCAATGACTTGTGATTCTCAATATCTATCCTCCTCTATTTTAGAAAAATCATTAAATTTCTTTATATACATTACATAGCTACAAAACCATGGTCCACATACCATGGGCTCGACAAAACAATCAAATAAAACCCAAATATATGTTACAAAATGAGGAGCTTTGACCCACCCCGAAGACCCTAGAACACCGTGAAGTAAATATAACTTCGTAGTATTGTTGACTCTTCTCCCCAAAATGCAGAGTCTTTGACAAAAATTGGACCAAGTTGGGTCGCGCTCAACAATGAATCCTTGAATATCACTCCCTCTATCCATTTGTACCAAAGACCAAACTAAGTGGTGCCTCTTAGGTATTTCAACACATGTTTAACTGCATTCCAATATATTTTGGTTGGATTAACCAATTCTTGACTAAGTTGGTTAACTACAAAAAACATGCCCATTCATGTGTTCACCTAGTACATGAGTGAACCCACAAGTTTCCTATAGAAGATAGTCTCTACCACTTCACCTGAAGTAGTATCTTCATTCCTTCAATTCCCTGCTAGAGGAGTCTCCATTGGTTTGTTACTCTCCATGTGAAACTTCTTCAGTATCTCATTGAAATACTTTCCTTGATAAAAAAATAGTTTCCCATCTCCTTGCCAAATTTCCAAACCAAGGAAATAATGCATGATCCCGATGTATTTCATTTCAAATTCTCTTTCCAAATCCTCTTTGCAATATTTTATCATCTTCTCATCACCTGTTATAAATAAATCATCGACATATAATATTATAATCAATAATTTACCTTCAACCACAATATGGTAAAGTTTTGCATATGCTTCAATTTTGGTGAATCCCAACCTAGTGAAATAGTTGTCGATCCTGGTGTAAGCATGAGGTGCTTGTTTCAATCCATACAACACTTTTCTTGATTTTGCACACATATGACTCTCTATTGAAGGTATCAAATCCTCTAGCTGCTCTATGTACACCTCTTACTCAATCACTCAGTTGAGGAAGGTTGTATTCACATCCATTTGACGTATCTTCCATCCCATTTGCATTGAAAGTGCTAGAATAGATCTGATTGAAGAGTACCTTGCTACTCAAGAGAATTTATCCTCGAAATAAATTCCCTCCACCTGAGAGAACCCCTTTTCCTTAAATTTTTCCTTATGTTTCTAGACACTCCCATTTGGTGATTTCTTCACCTTGTAGATCCACCTAGAACCTACCACTAACTTATCCTCTAGCCTTGGGGCAACTTCCAAAGAATTTTTCCTGATAATGGAATCATATTCCTCTACCATGGCATCAACCCATACTGGATGTTGCACTTATTCCTTGAATTTGTATGGCCCAATATCTACACTCTCACTCATCAGAGCTATGTATATAGTGTACCGATCTGTTGACCTCCTCTGCTTGTGTTGTGATGTGGGTGCTCCCACATTCTCTCTAGCATCATGCATCAATATGTCAGTTTATCTGGTGTGCTTCCTTCCATCTATGGATGTCCAGATGAGTGGGTGCTTCCACTTTGTGCTCCTCTAATTTTGGTTGCTCTACAACATCCTAAGTTTCTTCCTTTGGAGCTAAAATATCATGATCTACATGCAATTGAAGATCCCTCTCAAGGGAACATATCATGACCTTCTCTTCATCGAATTTTAGATCTCTACTGTGGTGGTGTTTTTTCTACACAGATGTACCAAAATGCGCCTCTTTAGAAGTTGGTTGTTATCTACAAAAGAACATAGAGAAGAATGATGTTACTATTAGTGAACAACATAAACAATTTAAACAAAACTCAGAGGGTAAGTTAGGCATACAACACTCTAAACTAAAATAGAAAATACATAAGATACAAATGCTCAAATGGAGCAACAACCCAATAATTCAAATGGATAAATCTCCCTTTATTAGGTGCTGGAGGTATGAAAAATACAATGATAAACTCTCTTGAAGTGAGTCCTTTGAGCTATGGGGCTCAAATACTCAGAACAAGGGGGGCCCATTTTCTCAATTTCCCTACAAGTATTTCCTCCCTCTCTCAAAAGGATGTCGATCATTGTCATATGGCGAAGCTCTCTCTTAGACTGAGATTTTGGATAACCAACATGTGAGTCATTCCAATCCTTCTGTTGCTACACTTTCAAGCTTGTATTCTACAGAGAAACTTGTCCATCATAACAACGTGTCTCATTTTTTTCTTCCCATGGCCAGTTTATCTACAATTTTTTGAACTTCTATTCCTTCTTTTGGCCCAAGATTGATAGTGACCCAAGAGTGGGGAGGAGATTCCTTTATGGACTTCATACCTCCTCAAGGTGGCTTGATTTCAGTTGTCCTTGAGCGTATTGGATGGAGAATCCTCTTTGTCAAGTGTGTCAAGTCATTTTGGATGGGGACTTTTCATCATCTTCAGGACCCTGCGGATATCGAAGGGATAGGCACACTTTGCGCAAAAACCTTTTACTGTTGGTACGTTGTTCGGAAATATTCTAACTGGACCTTAGGAATTTTAAAAATTTTCCTCTCCTAATTTATTTCTTCTTTGAAAATATTTGATTGTACCTTCTGCTTGAAATTTTTCTAGTTTCTTGTGCCTATATTACTTTCTTATGTTAATAGTTTCCCCCTAATGTATGAGGTCTAGGAAGAACTTTATATTTGAAATACATTACATTTTATTTTTTGTGTGATCCTTTTGAGAGAGAGAGAGAGTAACTTGGTGTGGAACAAATTAGGGAGACCCCTTGTCTGAAGTAAAAAAGACACCATGCTCCATGGGAAACCTGCAAGAGATAAAATGATATATATTTCTATGAGGCGAGCATGTCCCATACTCATGATAATGACTTGTTAACAAAATTTGACATATATTGGTTCTATTAAGTCACATTGTGGTAGGTAACCTACTACTAGTTGATGACAATGATTGTTGAAGCTCTTCAGGGAATTTTTTGTGCATAGAACAGCTGAATGTGAAACTCCCATGCATTGGTTAGGTAAGGCATTTATGAAGGAAATTCTTAGTAATAGCATGGGTCTTTGATTATTAGGGACCTTCCCGTGTAAGCATTGTTGAAAGAGATGCTCACTGATTACGGGTCTTCGACTAATTCTAACAGATTGAAATGGTTGTTAAGTATGATACCATCTTGACATGAAAACTTTATTGATGTATAATTTCAAGAGGATCGATAACATCAGTGGGTGATGTTAATTCCTACTGTGCCACCCGAGGATGCCCCTCTTGATGGTGGGGGCTCATCCAAGGTACTACCTCCTTCTTGGGTAATGGTCCTCAGAGTCAATGGGAAGGAATCATTGACTGATAAATAAGTACGAGTACAATAGACCAATGTTTCTAATTAAATCAGGACTTGATGTGAATGGTTAACAAGACATGATGGTGAGAGATGGTTGACATTTGTGATGATGTTTAACTAGCCCGAGGTCGGAGCTGTAAATGCGAGTGGCGGTAGTCATAACAACTTCTGATGGGGAAGTTCCTGGGGTCGGTATGACATCCAGGGTAGGTGTATGTTTGCTATGATTGACATGGTTGGGCGCGGTAAGGAATGATAAGAACTGGAACATGGACCTAAGTGATAGCTTAAAATTCAAAGTGTTCAGAAGTGTGTCGAACCTGAGCAACTGGATAGATCTCGTCTTCCTGATTTCGACACCATGAATGATTCGAGAAACTGACACCATATGAAGAAGTTATTTCATTTTGAAAAGTCCAGTAAACTTCAAAATTTGGACTTTAACCAAGTTTGACTTGGATTTGGGAAAAATTAAAAAGAGAATATTCCAGGGAATATTCCCCAAAATATTCCATAAGGACCAATCGGCATTTGACATGTGGCACATTCTCATTCGAAAATGGGTTGACTTTGTTTGAATATTGGCCAATAAATGGACGACACGTGGCCAGCCCTGAGGCTGCACGTGTGCCCGGGACAGTGGTGTAGAATTGGTTTTGGACTCCATCTGTTGGCTTGAGGGGTCCTGAACCAGGTTCGGTGTGCAAGGTTTGCCAACAAACCCCTATACTATTGGCCCTTTCAGCAGTGACCTGCTTGCGCAGGTCACAGTCTCACCCAAAGTAGTATGGGTGGGTGCTGGAATCATGTTTCTTCACCCTGAGAAAGGAAGGGTAAGGCAAGAAGGGCTACATTCAGTTTAGATTACCTCGTCTCTGTGCAGGGTTAAATATGTATCCAATTGCATCCACGTGCACCAGATCTATGATTATATGCTTCTCATAACATCAACCCAACAGTACATAACCTGAACAGAACATATCTAGATTTACTTCAATACAAAGACTTTCGCAGCAAGATATAACCAGAGCAGAATAGATCCAATCATTTAATATACAGACCTTCGCAGCGCAAAGACATAAAATGAATAACACAGTAATTATCAGCAATCCATTCAATAGTACTCACAGATTCAGATCTAATAATCCAGCATATTCATTCTGTTAGACTCCTATACCAATAAGTGTCATATTTCATGATTGAATTAATGAACTCTGTAATATGTTCATACCTTTTCTTGTTGCAAAGGTTTCCATATTTTAAAAAAAATCAAAAAAATTAAAAAATGTAAAGAGGGTATACCCTAAAAGAAAAATCAAAGGGTGAAAAGAATAAAATGGTCAAAAAAGTGAAAGAAATGAACCCCAAACAAAAATAGACCAGGAAAGTGTGCAAGTCTAAATGCCACTACTATTTCATTTTCTGTAATAAGCAATTGTGTGCATCTTGTTAAAATTTTGCCACAATTTATGAAGAGTCAAACTGTTTAAACTTGACTCATTCATTTTTCAATTTCATGTTGTAGAATAGAGAATAAAATCTGACCAAACTGTTTAATCTTGGCATATAAGTAGATAGGTAGAGTAAATAAAAGGAGCTCAAAAGTTTAATCTGAGCCCTTGGATGTAATAAGTGTAGACTTAGGTAGGCTTGCCATGTAAAAGAAAAAGAAGATTGATAAGGGTTTGCCAGTCTAAGTGCACCCTAATAAAGAATAAAAAATGGTAGAGTAAAGTAGGTAGGGTAGGTAGATGATGTTGCAGAATTACAGGTGATGGATCATGGCTTTATATGTGTTAAATCTTTCACTTTCATCACAAGTGCAAAAGGAAGACACTCCACTGGAAGAAATTAAAGCAAAGAAAAGTCAAAATCATTAACTTCCCTTCTCATTTTTCCCTAAAACCTCACTAATTTCCCCTAAGTACTAAGGTATTTGAAAATTGGAGGGGCTCAAGGCATTTCCTTGACTTTTGGAGGGACCGGACCCTCAGCCCAATAATTGAAAAAAGCCTAAGTACTTAAAATCATTCACCATCAGACTCATTCACTTCTAAATAATCTTTTCCTAAGTAAAAACCTATTTTACTTAGGAAAAACATGCAATACTCCATAAAAACCCTGTTCATGTAAGCATAAGTTAAATACATTATTTTAATGTTTTATACTTAGCGCTTGAGCTCATCTTTTCATATTAACATTAATTTTATGTATTAACTCCTTCTAGAAATGACCTTCTCCTATTATATATAACTCATTTTTTATAATATCCCAAAAACCCATGTATTATAGTTTTAACCAAAGTATTTAATCCTCTCTTGTTCAAATAAAAAACCCACTTTATACCCCCTTTGGTTAAAATATATCATTATATGTTAAATCCCGCCCCCTATGGTAATTGGATTAATCCAATTTAATTATCATATAATAAAAATATGGAAAAATCTTTAAACATATTTTATATGTGTTTAAAACAAAAAATAAACTCGAAAACAAACTTCATCCCTATGTATATTTTCCCCACGCCCGATCACTTTTCCGCATTTTTAACAAAGGAATTAATTAATCCGTACGATTAATTAAGAAACTAACCCGCCAATCAAATCGCTCCCGGTGCGATTAATTGATATTAAATTGCATCGGGCCCTCCTATTAACTCCCCGTCAACTTCACGCCCTGACCACCGTTCGATCAGCCACTTCAAGATCAACGGCTATTGATAATTCCGCTGGCCATCCTGATCTGAACAATAACACGCGAAAAGCTGGTGGTTTTCAAATAGTGACCATGCCACGCGTCATTCACTTTATGGAATCGCTGCCCATCCGCTTAATACCTCCTTCCCTCAAAAGCGGTGCGGAAAAAACCTCTTACCGCTTGTCCTCTGTGACGAATCCGTCGTACCTGCTGACGTCATCATTAAAAACTCGCCAACCTTTTGATTTTGTGAATAAAACAAATCTGCCCGCGTCGTTTTCATTATCTCGTGAACAAGCCAGCCTCCCACGCAGCAAATTTCAAAAAACAACTGTTGAAGCCTGCCAACCGTTAACTTGCTAAAGAGAATTGCAGTCGAGTATTCCAAGGTTCTTCCACCATAGCTAGCACCTGTTTAACCACTGTTCATTCAAAGCTTACCCGCCAATATCAATCGTTTACCCGTTTAAACACAATCACCCTAGTATTTCTCATTTTCACCTGATTGTGCAGTAAAACCCTTTGTAACCTAGCTGCGCCACTTGAAGCCTCTGTTAACCAATTCGAGCATGGTTTACCTCCCAAAAATCATTCTAGATTCACTCCACAGACCCCTCAAAATCAAATAAAACATTTTCGACCTTCCTTGCAAACCAATGCTTTCTTAACAATTTGTTTTGTTTTACAGGTGATCAGAAGACCACATCCTTGGATAAACAGTCTTAATACTAGTCATAAGACTTGTTTACTCCAAGAGTGTTATCAAATCTATTCAAACAGAGATGGAAGATAAAACATACAGTTGAAAGACAAGCAAAGGAAACAGGATATTAAACGATTTACTGTTGAAATAGACAATAAAAACCTAAACTACACATTGAAGGTAAAAGGACATAGTAAAGAATAGTCAAAGAGTATCAATATTAAAGAGTATCAGATTGAAGACCAATTCAAGTAAATCAGCTAGCATGAAGATAAACAGCAGGGAAGACAGTTACAAAAAAGAACATACAAGTTCATGACAAAGTGAAGACAGATAAAAAATAGAGCGATAAAAAGTAAAAAGTAAACAGTAAACAGTGAAAGTAAACATGAATATATTAAGAGTTAAACAAAGATGAAAACACTTTCACCAGCCACAATGAATTTTATCCAAAGTGAAAGTAAAACAATCAAAAGAACAAAAAGTGAAAAGATGAAAAACACAACAAGAAGGAACATTTTTGCAGAAATTTCATGTTTAAGTCATTGTTTTGCAGAAACTATTGTGATCAATCCAAGATGAATTTTGAAACACTGAAGGAGGTTTATGTTCTTACGAGGACAATATACAAAAACCTCTCTCACTTTTCTAACAGCTATTATGGTTTTGGAAATATTAAACAATGTTGGAAAACACTTTTTGCAGAAAATACCAGTTAAGTCATCATTTTGCAGAGAATATTGTGGTAAATAAAAAATACATCATAAAAAACTGAAGGAGGTTTTTGTTCCTAAGAGACCCATCTACAAAAACCTATCTCACTTTTTGCACAATGATTTTAGAATGAGAGATACATGCATATCTTTACAGACTATTTTTCAGACTCTGTAAAACTCTGTTTTACACATATTTTTACAGAGCCTATTGTGCACATCTGGAGAGGAATTTTAGGAAACTGAAAGAGGTTATCTCACCAACATATTAATCCACAATAACCTCTTTCACTTTTTACATATCTATTACGGATTGAGAAATAAAAATATATCATTGGACCCCAAGTTTGCAGAATTGTTGGAGCAGAATGCACAAAGAAAGGAAGCAGTTAGTGACTTGGATGCCTCATCATCAACTAAGAGTTGGATCAAATTCGAATTCTTCTCTTTGTCATCACCTATCCATAATAAATAGTGCCAAATAAATGCATTATTTTGAGTGTCCTTTACTTAAGTTCTATTTATGTAAAATAGTTGGAGAGATTTGTGAACTAATCTTGATATTTTTTCAAGATATTTTAGTTTAGAATTTGTATAAATACTTCAATCTTGGAAGTATTTTGAGGTGGATTCTTATGCTTTGATGTAACATTGAATATTTTGGAATAAATAACTTTGGAGAAAATTTTCGTGGCAAAACTGGACAAGGAATTGAGGCAGAAGACTTTTCTCAGGATTCATGTGTCGAATGAAGGATCAATAAGTCATCTCTATCCCATGTTTTAAAGTTTTACATTTGTTTATGATATCATCTGTGTTTCATTATCTTGATAATTAACCAAAAATATTAAATCAGAAAGTACTTAGGTGTAATCTGATTTCAGTCGTTATTATCTTAAATGTTTTCCTCTAAACTGGTTTAAACATCGAATTCTTAATTGCTCCTGTTTGTCTAGTTCATACATCTTTGGTTATTTAGTAAAGAATACTTAACTGCTCTTTATTGATAATAAATCTATTTCTCTTCTCTTGAATGTGTTGAAAGATTCTTAGTTGCCTTTCATCCGTTTGATTTCCATTCCATTCACTTTAGATCTATAATTGTTTCTAGTTTGATTATCTTGCCCTGATAAACCATCTTCTGTTGATAGAATTAAGCCAGTGCAGCCAATCCTTTGACTCCATTAGCCCAATGGACTGAAACTACTTGATCTTAATCTTAGCTAAAGAATTCCATCAACTCAAACAAAATCAAAACCCTGGACTTTACAACTAGCCTAATACCTTAAAAAAAACAAAGCTATATTTTATAGAGAGAGCCCTCTCTGGGTACAGATTGGCTAGATTCTGTACCTGAAGGTTGGTTTGTGGTTACCTCGGACACCTTTCCTCTTCCAACAACTTCAAGGAAAATCTGAGTGATAACGCATTCATTCATCACCCTTACAATTCCCTTCCCAACCTGCGCACATAGTTGGACTAGGATCTCCACGCACACAGCCAACAGGAATCCATTCCCCAAAACCCAAATAGATCACTTACACAATAGATCACATCAATAGCTCATCAAATCTTACCTCTTACAATCCAAAATGCCTCTCTATTTATAACAATCTAGCTTTAACATTCCTATGGTCCGCAACCCTTGGTTTTCAGACCCCTAGTTTACCCTTTAACCCCATTACAATGCTTTTGGGGCTTTGACCCACCCCAAAACCCCAATGCTATACTAAATATAACAAAAATAACCAAAATGGACCGGTTTCATAGCTTGTTAGGAGACCTCGTTCCAACAGTCCCCCAACACAATCTTGTGACTTGTCCTGAGTCACTTTGGTGGAGCGCCTTCAATCTGCGCGCATAAGGTAGCTAGAGAGCGAAGGAGGGGTGGAAGCACTTCCTTGCTTCGGGCTGCTATGTGTTGCGTAATATTGATCATCTTCAGAGAAGCAGGCCCATCGAGATCCGGACCAATGCGTTCCAACAACTGATGGAGGCGTGCAATGGCGGACTGCACATCATGTGCACGCTGGAGTGTAGCATCAGACCATGATTTCAATTTTTTTACGCAATCTTCTTGGAGTGACGAAGGTCCTCAATCTGGTGCATGGCAGCTAGGCGCTGTGTGGGGCTGGGGGAGGTGTGGAGGCCCGAACTTGGTCTAGAGCATCTTCTGCCTCCTCCAATTCCCATTGAATATGTTGAAGCGTGGGGTGGTGCCATGCTTTCGTCCATAGCTGCGTAGCCTATTCAAACCATTGGGCTCCCTTTGCCAGCTGTTCCTGAATAATGCGTGTGGCGTTAATGCATTCTTCCGGGGTCATGACATACTGCTTGCGTCATTCTTGGGAACGACGATGTACTTCTTGTAATACACTGGCAGACAGTCTTTGTAGCTCTATAGTAGATAGTTGTGATAAGTCTACTTGAATGCCCCCATGATTTAGTTCAGAAGTGTGAATTGTGACAGTGCAGGGGAGTAAACATATGTTGCTTCTAGCGGGCGGGGCCTGGAAATGCCGAAGATGTCATAGCAGGTCTCGCTACTGCAGTGTTTCTTCCGAACTTGGTTCGCAGCTAATCCTCCCATGCGGCAGCCCGCGTGCACTTCTATTACTACACTTAGTGTCTCTCGACCCTCTTATCAGTTCCTCCTGTGAGTTGTGATCCATAATAGAGAGAGGAGCATTATAAATCATAGGAATAAGTAGAAAAAACCATAATGCAGGTAGCCAATACCGCTTGACAGTTGAATAATATCCTGAGCCAACATCTTCCCTCCATCCGCGCCCCAACCGAAGCTACTCAATGGCGAGGTAGCTCGTACATGGTGCATACCTTCGATCTGTCGAACCATGCTTATCATAAATGGTGATATTGATAACCTACCGCCTTTTTTCTTTGTTTGTAAGTGCATTTTCGCATTAACTCGGGATGTGCTGACATTCTTCCTTTGTATCCAAGGTCGTGTCCCTGAAATTTCGGGGCGTGGTCGACCCGTTGGGGGTATTGCAATATTTCGACTGAAGGTTGACACATGGTGATCCTGTAATTCAATTGGGAGTCTTTTCGAATCATTTATATCATTCGTGGAAGGAGCATTTTTGTGCAGGACGGCTGCGTGATATGTCCGTAGGTGATTTAATTCCTCAGTCATTCGCACATTCCCATGGATACTCATGATTGTAGACAGGTCTGTAATCTGGTTGGGAAAGGGTCGACCGCACCCTTGAGTGTTTCACACAAGTAGGTCACCACGTGGGTCGATTGATCTTGGGGCCCATCTAGCTAAGGGGGTTTCTATACGCATGATCACCCTACTCCAATACTTCCTCCGGGTAGGGGAGACAGGTCCCTGCGCAGGTGCGTCATATCGAGTTAGTGGTAGTGCCTTGGACCTACATTTTGTGGACCCCTTAGGCTTCGCAGGCTCTGGAGTGTCATCTGCGACCTCTTGGAAAATTAAGGTTCTTTTTAAGGTAGAGATGCGACGGAAGCTTCTAACGGTTTGAAGGCTGCAAAGTGCTGAAACCTCATGCAGTCGGCTCTACCAATTCTCCATCTTCTCATCAGAGTCGGAAAAGCATTCACTATCCTTTTCCCAGCAGAGCATCCCTTCATCTGTGGGGTTAACCCAATCTTCATATTGCGCAGTGATCTTATATATATGATCTAATTCTTCCTTCGTATGGACAGGCTCGGTATATCAGGCACCTTCTGCGGGTCTAGGGGTACTATGACACGTGTGCCTCTACTTTCAAACACCATGCTTCATTTTTTTAGGTTAATAATGCCTCCCATGTCCATTGCCCAATCTAGTCCAAGGAGCGCAGGGTAGGGGTCCGCATCTTCAATGATCTCAATTACTTCAAAGTCAGCTAGGACCCTTGCCCCTGTAATGTCAACCATAACCTTTGGTAACCTCCCCAAGGGAATAATTTTCTGTTGATTTTCCATGCGCAGCTGGATAATGGACCATTCCAATTTGGGCTTCCCCATTCACTGCTAGGTTTTCTTAGGTAAAACATTGGCATCAGATCTAAGATCCAAGATAACCTGATCCATTTCATAGTCCCTGATTTGTGCAATTAACTGCATTTCTTTCCTTGTGCATTTCTTAGATATGTATAGTTTGTGCACATCCTTGGTCTCAGGGATCAAGGTGGTCCGAGCTACATAGGTATTCATTAAATCCAGGAGGTTTCTTACAGCCTGCAGGTTCCTGAGAAATTTCAAACATGCCTTCAAAAAGGTCTCAATTTCTTCCTTGCTTTGAGACTGTGCAGGGGCTGCTGGTAGTGCCTGTTCTTTGCAGGGTGCCTCTTTGTTTCCCTTGGTGTCCAGCCCACTACGTGTTATGACCTTTACGCTTGGATCTGCTTCTCTCAGCTCAGTTTTAACCCTTTGCATGTTTTGTGTAGGGGTAGGCTGCTTTTCCTGCATCCTGGCTATCAATATCGGGCAATTTTCAACCTCATGGTCCAACTGTTTGTAGTATTTACACGACGGCCTGGTGGGATTAGGGAATTTTCTGGAAAAGTGCCCTATTTATCCACAATTATAAAATATTAGCTGACCTCATCCTCGGCTTGCACTTCCTCCCCGACCTCCTCTGGCTCGGGCCGGTGATCCTCCAAAGTGTGCAGTCAGTCTAGGCGATGCAGGGTTTGATTGAACCTAATATAGGTTTCCATGATCCATCATTAAGTCATACGTTCAACAATTATGCTCATCATGTCTTACGGATTGAAAGAATCAACACCATTGTTGTTTTAGTTCTGGGACATACGCACCCAGCCGTGGGCAATGGTTCGTATCGTGTAGGCCTGCTACCTGACAATCATCACACCATAGCACAGACCCGCTTGACCCTAGTCGCAATGGGACAGGCTCCCTACTTACCCTTGGGCGCAGCGGGCTAGGTCCTCCAGCTTGCATATAATCAGTCAATAGAGGGCACTGATCCTTTGTGTGGCCAGACATTCGGCAACGTATACACCAGAGATCCGTGCAGATGTATTTTCCTCGCTGTTTTCGTAAGTTCTGTATCTCTAGGTGCATAGCCCCAAGTTGTTCCTAGATCTGTTGAACTCCTGCTGAGGTATCCTCACGGGGAGCAGTTTCTAACTTCATAGTGGCTTCTACAACTTTCTCGTATGATTCAAACATCTGCTGATTTATAGGTGTGCACAGGTGAGGTATCAACATGGAAATGAACCATTCCGTATGTTTCCTATCATCATACTCAAACCCATCTTCCCTGATTGCCTTCTTTAACCATTGATCCGCCTCCCACACTGATTCAGACGCACCTTGTTTGAAGTCCCTTATGTCTGCCACTAACTGGGAATAGGAATTTGGTTTGTAGAATTGTTGCTTCAGAGCATCCTTAATATCCTAAATGGAGGAGGTTCCATTCTGGGCAGCATATCGCATATACCAGTCCAAAGCTCTATCTTCAAATGCTAAATATAGTTGCGCCCTTTTTATTGTATCGCTTGCCACGTTCTGCGCAGTCTAGACAGAGTCTGCAACGAACCAAAATTGATCCATGTCCTCATCTCCTACCCCCTTGAAGGTAGGTAGCTTTATATGCGCAACCATATCACTATCTAGAGACAACGTTATAGGTGAGTTCTTACCCCTACGTGCCCTAGGTGGTGATGTTATTGGTTCCTTCACTGGACTATAGGCGGCCCTTCCTCTGTCAAGGTTGGTCCAATAATACTTACCACTACGTGTCGCACTCCTGTCTGGATCCGAGGTCATTCAGTTGGTATGGCTACACAGAATGCTCTTCTCGCACAACAACTTCTTGATCAGTAAAGGTAACATCCTCAAAAAATTACCCCAGAATCCTTTGAAGAATCGTCTCTCGGCCTCAGAGTATGATACAGATTGATCAATGGAAAACTCTATTACAAAGCCTCCGAGCACACTATCCACCCAGCGATCCACCGTGTGTGTAATAGTGTTATCGGTTCTTTCCAGCTGTTCAAGTAGATCTGGAGTCCACTGAGTGACTCACTCATCCTTCTATCACTTCTGGAATTATACCAGCCTATCCAGCCACTCATGAAGGTCAATTGCAAAGGTTGCAAAGAATATTTCGTAGCTTTCAATAAGAACGTACCTATTATTCCACCTTTCTGCCGTCAATTTTTCACTTCAGTTTTCTCTTACTGCAAACTCCTGGATCTGCCTTTCGAACCAGTCCTTAATCTCTTTTCTTTCAGGCTTCCAGTATTCTCTTTTCATTACTCGATCCCTTTCTCATATCTCCTCCGCTCTCGGCAACAGAACCGTTTGTTGGCTTGAGGGGTCCTAACCCAGGTTTGGTGTGCAAGGTTTGCCAACAAACCCCTATACTATTGGCCCTTCGGCAGTGACCTACTTGCGCAAGTCACAGTCTCACCTGAAGTAGTATGGGTGGGTGCTGGAACCAGGTTTCTGCACCCTGAGAAAGGAAGGGTAAGGCAAGCAGGGTTGCGTTATGTTCAGATTACCTCGTCTCTACGCAGGGTTAAATATGTATCCAATTTCATCCACGTGCACCAAATCTATGATTATATGCTTCTCATAACATCAACACAATAGTACATAACCCGAACAGAACAGATCTAGATTTACTTCAATACACAGACTTTCGCAGCAGGATATAACCAGAGCAGAATAGATCCAATCATTTAATATACAGACCTTCGCAACGCAAGGACATAAAATGCATAACACAGTAATTATCAGCAATCCATTCAATATTACTCACATATTTAGATCTAATAATCCAACATATTCATTCATTCATCACCCTTACAATTCCCTTCCCAACCGGCGCACACAGCAGCAGGGTCCACACACAGTTGGACTAGGATCTTCGTGCACACAGCTAGTAGGAGTCCATTCCCCAAAACCCAAACAGATCGCTTACACAACAGATCGTATCAATATCTCATCAAATCTTACCTCTTACATTCCGAAATGCCTCTCTATTTATAAAAATCTAGCTTTAACACTCCTATGGTCTGCAACCCATGGTTTTCAGACCCCTAGTTTACCCGTTAACCCCATTACAATGCTTTCGAGGCTTTGACCCACCCCAAAACCCCTGCGTTATACTAAATATAACAAAAATAACCAAAATGGATGGGTTTCGTAGCTTGTTAAGAGACCCCGTTCCAACACCATCAGAGTCGAACATGGGACCTCTCCACCCACAGTGCCAAGCTTTACCAACCCGCCATACCAACGTTTCTTAACATGTAACTGGCATCGGTTAATATTATGGTTGAGGAGCGTGTATGGGGGGGGGGGGAGGTGGAAGGGCCAACCCTTTCCCCATGCGCCCAAGCGCCCAAATCCATAGGCTAGACCAGAAATGGCAGAGGATTAAAACATGGTTTAATTAGTGTTAAACTTGGTTAACCCACGAAAATTGGTGGTTAACGCTAATTTGCGGTTATCCAATTTTAAAAGTGCTTATCCAACCCCTCATTGCAGATTGTGATAAGCTAAGCTCCAGTTTAATCAGGCAGAGCTTTTGGAGTGTGCCCAGATTTAGAGGTGCTTCCTATTTTAACTGGAGTTAAGTCTAGTTCTCCACAATTAGTGGAGCTTGTTTGGGTGTCACTGGACAAATCTTGTTTTGGCTCTATCTTGAGCTAGATTCCCCAAATTTTGGAGTGCCAATAGTCAATTTAGACTATATCCAACATTAAAAACTCAATGGAGTGGTTTTTAGAGCCATAAGAGGACTTTTGAGCAGGTTTTTTCTTTAGTCAAGTTGAAGGGGCCACGAGGGCCACGAGGGGGCAGCAATAGTTTGAGGCCTTATTCAAAAATAAAATAGTCAATTTTGTATGTTTCAGATGTTCTGGAACTAATGGTATGTTTTTTAGAGCCTATAGAGGACCTTTTAAGGCCTACATGCTTCAGTGAACTTCCAGGGGCCACTAGTGCCAACTTTTTCCAGCAACAGTTCGGGGCCTAGCCAGGGCAGCTAGAGACCTTATGCAGCAAACCAATAGTCATTTATGACTGTAATAAGAATTATGAATCCATTTATGGAGGTTGTAGAATATTTTGAGAGGTTCTAGAGGTCGAGAACCCATCAGAGAATTTTTCAGTGATCCTAGTGACAAGGGGTGCTGATAGGTCTTGGAGGTGAAACCAGAGCAGACGGAGGCCAATTTTAATGAACCAATAGTATATTCTGAATATTTTTGGAATTTTGAATCCAATGAATGGATTTTTAGAGCCATTTTAAGACTATTTAAGGTCAATAACCTTCAGGGAGTTTTGGGCAGCTTAGGGAAAACTGTGGAGGAAGGCCTAGTTTTGGGATGCAGGTCTCGTTTTGAGAAAATGATCAGTCCATTTTTGGTGTATGATGTGTGTTGAAGACATTAGGTGAGGTTTTAGGGATAGAAAAATAATTCTGAAGGATTTAGTGCCATAAAGAAGCTCAATGTAGCTCAGAGCACCGACAGAAGGAATCAAGTCTAAGGGATCCTAGATCTGTTTGCAAAGTGATGAAAACCATGATAGGGATATAGATGGTATTCTAAGCCCTTTGGTTCAGTTCAGTAACCATTGGAGTTAAGTGTGGAACTTGTAAAAGAAACTTTACCATAATCCCAAAGAGCCAAGTCAAGATGACAAAAGCTTAAGGAGACATAGCCCACGATATTCGGGTGAAATCCTAGATTAATTTTTCTATTATGTGTAGATTTTTTATTGCTGCATTATATTTATGTTACACATGTTAAATTTCAGCAAGAACAAATGGACTTAATACACTTTAACAGTTAAAAATCATACACCTCTTTCAAGTATAAAATCCTGCAAAAGTCAAGTACAAGATAGATCTTTTATTTGTTTAACTGAGTTGGAGTTTATTGAAAATAATAACAAGTTATCCAACCCATTTTCATATCATGTTTTTATCAAAGAACTTGGTTGCTTGATTGACAAAGCAATAAATTTCATTTTTGACTTGAAAGGTGTTAAAATAGTGCAAAGAATTTGACTGTTTGACTACTTGAAAATTGACTGTTTCTTAAGTTTTCTAGAGGTGAAGGGAGAGCTACTGATAGCTAAGTCCATAAGAGGACAATAAGGAGGAATGGATGAAGGCATATTCCTTACCCAAAGGACCTCAAGGCAACCCTTGAAGCATAAAAGGGTTTGTTTGCAAAAAGGCTGCTCGAATAAGAGCTTGTATCTACAGCCATTTTGTTCAAAAGCTTTGTCATTTTTTTTGAAACATTAGTGAATATTTGTTGAAGTTATTTAGTTCATTTTAATGATGACAACTTCTTCAAGTGAGGTTTCCAAATCCTCTTTCACAATATTTTTCGATGAAGACATGAAGCGTGACTTCGACATCTTGAAGGACATGGTGCAGGTTATGTTTGAAGATTGAAGAGAAAGCACTGAACTTCATGAGAAATTGTTTGCAATGAAGAAAGAGAAGGAATAAATTCTTTAAATATTGCATGATATGGATATGCATCTCCATCAAGCCTAAGAGGCTTTGATCAAGAACATGTGTGAAGTAGAGGTAATTCACTCTAATTTGTCTTTAGTTTCCTCTTCAGAAATATGTTTTGGTTCATTTGAAAAACACACTAGAGGTATAGGGTCCAAGTTAATGTTTAAAATGGGCTATGAAGGCAAGGGTTTAGGCAAGCATGCACAAGGCATGATTGATCCTATTTTGGTTGAGGAAAAACCTAAGAATTTTGGTCTTGGTTATGTGCAATCTAATGGCGAAGACTCCAAAGCCATGAAGGCATGTGAGGCAACTTAAAAGAGAAGTTTTGTTCCAAGTTCTAAATCACAAACATGTCAAGTTTGTTTTCAAGTTTATTGCCATTTTTTAAATCCTATGTTGTAGCAAGAAGATTGTAGACATGCAGCTTATGGCGAGCATGCGTGTTCAGACAGTTTTCAAGACATGAACATTGATGTTAGTTTGTAAAAGAAAGCTGGAACTTCTACTAGTTCATCTCCTCAATAAGGAAAATGGATGGACATGCAAAGCAGCATATGAGGTATAATTCTTCCCATAGTCAAGTTGATTATGTTTCTGCAAGGCATGATAGTTATGCATGCTTAAATGGAAGAAGATTTGTTGTGCATATTGTGGTATGTTTAACCATGATGTTTCGAGATGCTAGAAGAGGATGAAGCCATACATGAAGCAATTGAAGTAAAGGAAACTTTCAAAGAAGGTGCATAAGACTTGCACATATTTCTAGAAGAGGGGACATGTTGTTTCCCAATGTTGGACATTGCATCCAACTAATCGTCCCAAACATATGCAGCAAGAGGACAAAAATACTGGTGAAAGTGGAACCAAGGATTCCATCATTGATGTGATAATAGATGTTTCACCTGAAGAAGATTTGCAACAGCAAAAGTCGTCGTGGAAGTGGCTTGGTAAGAAGTCACTTTGGCTTCTTGACACATTAAGACATACTTTCATTTGTACATATGCAAATTTCGGTTAAGTATGCATGTTTTATGTTGTAATCTTATGTTTGTTTGAGCCACCTTGGATTGATGATCAATGCAACGATGTTCAGATACCTTCTACAAATTTCTCGCCAAAAATTTCTGAGTGACTACAAGGAAGACAATTCTTAATAGGAGGACAAGTGCATCCAAGAAGGGAAGTGTCCACTACCTTCGAGTTGTGGTTCAAAGGCAAGAGCCATGCAAGGAAAGTGTATGGAGGCTGAAGAGAAGAGGGTGATGTACTCTCATCTACTGTACATATCAGTATATCAGTCTTTTGGGGTCCAAAAGATTCCTAATGCGGAGGTGTGATCAGAACTGGATCATGGACCTAAGTGATAACTCAAAATTAAAAGTGTTCAGAAGTGTGCCAAACTTGAGCGACCGGATAGATCTCGTCTTCCTAATTCCCGCGCCATGAACAGTTCGAAAAACTGACACCGTATGAAGAAGTTATCGCAATTTGAAAAGTCCAGTAAACTGCAAAATTTGGCTTTTGACCAATTTTGACTTGGATTTCGGAAAAATTAAAAACATAATATTTCAAGGAATATTCCTATAATATTTCTAGGAATATTCCCTAAAATATTTTGTAAGGACCAATCAGTGTTTGACATGTTGCACATTCTCATTCAACAATGGGATCTTTGAATGGGTGACACGTGACCAGCCTTGAGGCCGCCACATGTCCCCAGGACGGTGGTGTAAAATTGGTTTTGGACTCCATCAGAGTTGAACACAGGACCTCTCCGCCTGTAGCTCCGAGCCTTACCAACCTGCCATACCAACGTTTCTTAACATGTAGCTGGCATCGTTTAATATTTTGGTTGAGGAGCACATATGGGGGGGGGGGGGGGTTCGGAAGGGCCAACCCTTCCCCCATGCACCCAAGCGCCCAAAACCATAGGCTAGACCAAAACTTGTGGAGGATTAAAACATGGTTTAGTTTGTGGAAAGATCGAATATGGTTGGAGGGATCTTCACTAGCAAGGCCTTCGAACTTGGGAATGTCGGAGGGGAGCTTAGTTGGCATAGCAGGCCAACTAACATCGTGGAAGATAGGATCATTGATTAACTGATTGAAATCGGGGAGACTGAGACCGGCCATATAAGGGAGAAAAGGGACAGTCGAGGTAGTTCTTGTGGTGGTGCCGCTAGAACCGGACCCAGCAGTAGGACCGGGGTTGATAGCGTTAGGTCCTGAACTAGACATGGTGAAGGTAATAGGGGGAGAACCCGAAAAATCAGAAGAAGAGTTAGAGTGCAGACTCGGGGGAGGACTTACTTGATGACGACGTGAAGGAGGAAGTCGACCAACTGGAAACTGAGGGTGAAGGCCAAGAAGTCTCCGGGAGAAGCGCCATGGGGGCACAATGATGACGGGAAGAAGAAAAACTGACAAGGGCAGGGAGGGACAAAATCAAGTGAGGTCAAGGGCAGAGAGGTGCAGTGACAATTGATTTTAAAGTCTTTGCCAGATAGTTTTAACCAGGCTCTTCTTCACTTAGAGTCAGTGTGTGGCGTGCGTTAATTTTAATTGTTTAAACCCAGACATTTTGAGAGTAAAATAAAAAGTGTGCTGTGTAATTGAAAATAAATCTGCGGTAAATAAGACTAAAAGAACAGAAAATTAACAACTACCAATGCATCAATCTAACCCAAGAAGGTGGGTCTCTCAAAACTAGTCTATAAGAGGGAAAAAACTAAGCAAAGCATGCTAAAAAAGAGGCCAATAGGTCTAAGTTCGGGAGGGACAGGGATCTAAAGGAGAAATCTATTGAAAAAAGGTGCAGAGGACAACAAAGAGGCAGAGGCAAGGTTGCTGCTAAAAGTAGGAGATCAACTAAAAATAGAAGGGTCAAGGAGGCGGCCCTAGAAATGAACCCAAACAAAACTATATGAGGTGATTGGAAAGGGAGAAGAGCTGATCTAAAGGGATCTGAAAATGAGGTATCAAATCTGGAAGCAAAAAGGCTGAAACCCTGGAAATTCAGACTTCTGAAACAGCAAAAAATTTCCCACAAAAAGTGGAGGGTACTAGAGCCCTAAGGGGTAAGATTCCCACTTATTTGAGTGAAACAGATCAAAAATAGGTCTAAACGGGCGGAGACAGAGGCTGGAAAACCCTGACAGAAGCTTCAGACAAACCCATAAAAAGTGCTGGAAAATTTGCAGAAAAAGTGCAAGTCGCAAGTTCTGACCTGTTTTCAGTCCAGGTTGCAGGTTTGGGGTAGAAAAGTGCGTCCTCAAGCTCAGGTCACACTTTTTGGGCCGATAAGTGCGACCTGCAGATCCGGCTCTCTCGGCGGCAGATTTCAGAAAAATTTGTCGTCTAAGCTGCGGCTGATGTCTGTCACCTGCGCAATAAGGCCAGAAACACACGGAAGTTAAAAATTTGACTGTTTGAGGGTTTTAGAGGTGGAAAGCACCATAAAAATAGGAAAAAAAGAAAATGGAAGAGAAACCCTAAGGCCTGAAACAACTGGATATGCAGGAATATATGAAATGACAGCGGTCGCAAAAGAAAACCCGTGTGGAGTCGCCAATTGTTAGTATGAATATTTCGTCGTAAAAGATCACTTTAGCTACGCATAACAAATAGCCCTAACATCGATTATGGCTGAAAAACATCTTTAAGTCTGCTGCACAAATTCAGATCTAAGCACAAAAGACATTAAGCAGATAAAATATAATATGGCTCCATGCATCCAATAGACAAGACAAGAACAATGTGTTTAAAAGAATGTTTTATATTATATTAAAGAATGCGGCACCTAAGAGGAAAACAAGAAAGGTGTTTTCCGGTTCTCCTCAATGGGATGGGTTCTTGAAAGTCCTCAGCGTTTCAGATCTAAAATTCCTCTCTCTTA
The DNA here is from genome assembly GCA_034641835.2 of Pinus albicaulis. Classification (NCBI taxonomy): domain Eukaryota; kingdom Viridiplantae; phylum Streptophyta; class Pinopsida; order Pinales; family Pinaceae; genus Pinus; species Pinus albicaulis. The sequence continues at coordinate 110,556 of JAXQQM020078835.1, read as the reverse complement.
TTGTGGTAGAAAACCCAGACAAACATAGAAATCAATGGGAGCTCACAAGGCAAAAATGGAAAATGGTGACCAAGAGTAGATCTAGTGTGATCTAATGCAATGGAGGTGACTAATGAATGGGGAAAACTCTCCTATTTATAACAAAATATTAGGATTATCTAGAACTTGGTGCATGAATAAAATATTATTAATCAAATTCTAGAACCACCCTTTAGGAATATTTTATTATATTTGTTGGAGGGAAAAGGTATTTTGACTTGGGTCAATTCCTTTATTTATAAACAATAAATAAATAAATGATTTATTTATTATTTTAGGGAGATGATGGAAATATAATTAAATAAATAATGGTTTATTTAATTATTTAAAAATGATTTAGTCAAATTTAACTAGGAATATTATTTAAATAATGATTTAAATAACTTATTCCTAGGGAATAATTAAATAAATAATGATTTATTTAATTAATTTCCTTGTTTTGGGTTAAATATGACTAGGAAATATAGACAAATGTTATTTCACATGGTGAAAGCAATTTTACTTAGGGTAAAATTGGTCTTGCATGGTGTACTTGGGTTCATCTAATGATAATAGGTTAGATGACCAAAAAATGGTGTAACACAGATGTTATGGAATTAATGGTGTGCTTTGAAGAGATTTTATAGGACTTTTGAAGGCCGAGATACTTTAGTGAAGTTCCAGGGGCCACTAGTGCCAGCTTTTGCCAGCAGTAGTTCAGGACCTAGCCAGGGTAGCTAGAGAGCTTATGCAGCAAACCAATAGTCATTTCTGACTATAATAATAATTTTGAATCCATTGATGGAACTTTTAGAATTTTTTGAGAACTTCTATAGGTCGAGAACCCATCAGAGAAGTTTTCAGTGACCCTAGTGCCAAAGGGTGCCGATAGGTGTTGGAGGCGAAACTAGAGCAGTCGGAGGCCAATTTCAGTGAATCAATAGTCTATTCTGACTATTTTTGGAATTCTCAATCCAATGAAGAAATTTTTAGAGCCTTTTGAAGACTTCTAAAGGTAGAGAATCTTCAAGGAAGTTTTGGGAAGCCCATGGCAAACCGTGGAGGAAGGCCTAGTTTGGGGATGCAGTGCTCGTTTTGAGAAAATTATCAATCCATTTTTGGTGTTTGATGTGTTCTGAATATAGTAGGTGAGGTTTCAGGGACATAAAAATAATTTTGAAAGAGTTAGTGCCACAGAGAAGCTCAGTGTAGCTCAAAGCATCGACAGAATGAATCAAGTCTAAGGGAGCCTAGATTTGTTTGCAGAGTAATGACAGCCATGACAGGGATATAGATGGTATTCTAAGCCCTTTGGTTTAGTTCAGTAACCATTGGAGTTAAATGTGGTACTTGTAAAAGAAACTTTACCATAATCCCAATGAGCCAAGTCAAGATGACAAAAGCTCAAGGAGATGTAGCCCACGATATTCAGGTGAACTCCTAGATTAATTTTGCTATTATGTGTGGATTTTTTATTGCTGCATTATATTTTTGTTACACATGTTTAATTTTAGTAAGGGAAAATGGACTTAAGACACTTAAACAGTTAAAAATCATACACCTCTTTCAAGTATAAGATTCCACAAAATTCAAGTACAAGCTAGATCTTTTATTTGTTTAACCGAGTGGGAGGTTCTTGAAAAGCAACAAGTTATCCAACCCATTTTCAGATCAAGGAAGGTGAATCTCTGACTAAGGTTGATTAGGGACTGCTGTCAGGTAAGAAATTTAAATGGTCGGGTGGGATTTTTCTCCTAAAATAATATTTGTACAATTGCAAAAAGAATATGAAAGTGGTTTGGATGTACAAGCACGGATACGGGTGCCCCATTAACATGAATGATCGTGCACAGTGATGTGAGGAGGGTTTTTTGTTGAGGTTGGGGGGCCCATTGGTCACTAGTACATTTGGGGGAAATTCCGACACTTGGTTCTGACACTTTTGACCAAATGTCGGAAATTTCCCCAAATTTTTTCAATCCCGCCCGAAACCGTCGCTATACCGATGTCTAGAGAAAAGTGTCGCAATACCAACACTTAGATAAAGTGTCGCAATTGCGACGTTTGGAGGAAGACGTCGCAATTGCGACACTATGCCCCAAAGCGTCGCTATTGCGACGGCTACTTCCAAACGTCGCAATTGTGACACAATGTCTAAGTGTCGCAATTGCGACGTTTGGAGGCATCCGTCACAATAGCGACGCTTTGGCTGTTGTCGGTATAATGACACTTATATGCAATAAACGACACTTATATGCCTTTGCAAAAATGGTCGGCTTATAGAGCAGCGCGAGGAGTAGTTCATGGAGACACCTTTGCAATTGCGCATAATTTGGAGAGAAAATAGTAATAATGAGAGAGGCTCCTTTAATTGCGTCTTTGATTTGTGAAGGTATGGATTGTCCAGCCTGCAATTCTATGCTGTTGAGAAAGACTCACAATCCTCTGGAAACAAGACTATTGTGAAGATGCATGGCGAAGAAACGGACATCGGGTTCACGACTGTTGATGAACACATTGTAGTCCGACGAAGAAGGCACCAAGGAGGGTATTCTCAGTGAATGAGGGATGTTGAAATATTAATTCCAACTACCCTATCCTCTGGCCGCTTTCTAAATCTGTTTGAATGGCTCTGTCAAACAGCCGCTTTCTAAAACTGACGAATAGTCAATTTTGGTTTTTAAATCACAGTCCCTGCACACTTAAAAACATAGCGTTGTATTGTTTTGGAAACAGAGCAATTTAATAGTAAACGCGGGAGATTTTAATTCAGAAGAACATGGTCCCACAGACCACAGACCAAATCAGCCATCCACGTGGAAGCAGGCGATTCGATCGCGTTATTTTTTGGCCCGTCTGCATTGTGGAATTCCGGACCCGAAACATTATAGGGTGGAATTAATTTGATTTTCGCGTCACAGTTTTCCTCCGTACAAAAAGCCAAAAAACGGACCCGAATTTTTATATGGCGTATTCTATGAAGTTTTCGCGTCACAAATTAGGGTGACATCAGCAGGCTATTTTGGAACGCGAATTTGTGATTGAAATCGGGTTTATTTTTTTTGAATTCCGGACGTATGATATAGTTTTATTAATATTTTGTTATAAGTTTTGTTTCACCGCTCGATAGTTATTTAAACCATTGGCTCATATATAACATATGCACAAATATTTCACTTTGGGCATTTGTAATGTGGGCCCTGAATACTTTAAATAGGTTTGGTTTAATAGTTTTTTGTTTTGTTATTATATGTAATAGCATGTGTTTTAAAATAGCCCGAAGGCTAATGTAAAAGGAAAAAGGGTGTATTATGTTATTTTAAAACATATACATTAGACAGTTTAAAAGTTTTGAGGATTGCACCCCCAGTGCAATTGTTTGTTTATAAGATTATATGATACATGTGAGATAAAGGTTTATTATTTATCATATATAAATAAATTTTATCAATATTGTACATTTACACTTTTATGAGGTGATGTTATAAGTAAATTCATAAATATCTCTTTTTAATCCTCATTTTACTCCATAAATATGTTTGGAAATGGAATTTCAATAGATTAATTTTCTCCTAACCTATGTATCATCAATATTATACATTTACATTCTTAATTATGAGGTGATGTTATAGGTAAATCCATGAATATCTCCTTTTAATCTTCATTTTACTCCATGAATATGTTTGGAAATGAAATTTCAATAGATTAATTTTCTTGCTATTATATGTTTTACGAAGATATGGTAAGGAATTCTCTCTTGTTCTTCTTAGAAATAATTATATATAATTTCTTTTTTTCTTTTCAAAATAGATTAAAAAAATTAAATGAGAAAAATTATTAATTCATCAATAGGTGTGTGTGTGTGTTGTGAGGAATAATTTCATAGTTCAACTTAATGGTTCATTATATAATCATGTGATCATCACCAATGATATATCTTAAAAAGAAACTGAAAATCCATGTGTACAAAATCAATGTATACTCTAGAGAGTGGTTCTCATATCACTATGTCAATTGTTGTATGCTACTTCAACAAAATTGTAAGATAAACTGTAATACACATCATATATGCACCATAACAATTGGTGCAGGGTAAAACCCACTTGCCACACCTTTGTACTCGATCCAATTTTCTCTGTCAACTCTTCTAGCTGTGGGAGTTTCCTCCAAGGATCATAATACCCCCAAGGCCTGTTATCACCCTAGTAATTCTCAGGTTGTGGGATGGGGATTTTTGTAGTTAAGAACACCAGGGGTAACCAAGAACCGCTTTGGGAATTCAGGATCTATCCTTCTTGAACTTCAGAGAGGGATCTCTTCGTATGATTTAGCTTTGTTTTAGTAACAGATATTAGGCTAGTTATGATTGTGTATTTGGGTTTGATTTTAAAAGATTGGTGGGAATAAAGAGATTTCAAGGTAAACCAGAAGGATCTACCAGAATATTAGGCAATGGATTCAACTCTCTAGGCAAGCAGAACTAAGAAATAAGGCTCAGAGATGAAAATGTGCTAAGGGCAATATAGGTGACCTTCTAAGGCTATGTATAGGCTTGATTTGATGGAGTGGATGGAATCTGAGCAAAAGGGCACTTAAGAATCCTTAAGCTACAGATAAGAAGATTGAAGAAGGGGATCTAACTCGGACCTAGAGCAATTAAGAATTCTATGGTCTGGTTATCAAGTAGAAAACATTAAAATGCCAACAAGTTTCGAAACAGGGAGCTTATTATCACTAATCATGTTTAATGTTTCCTTAGTTGATCATTATAGACTAGAAAAACATAATATGAATGAATGTAAACTTTAAAGAAATACACTGAAAACAAGGAAAGAAACAAGAATTATCTTGTCACCATGAGAATCCTTAGCTATGATGTCTCTGATCTCTTTCCAGTCTGCTACTTTCACTAATTGACTCACCAACTTCAATATAACCAGAAAATAAGACTATAGTTGTCGTGAGAAATTTTATTCACACTGAATACTTTGAATTTTGAAGTATTTATACAAAAAAAAAATTACAAAATATCTTAGGAATTGAGATAATGTTTTAATAAAAAATAGGAAAGAAAACTTAAAAAGAGGGACAGCTACAAAACAGTTTGCAAGCTGTTACCTTTTTACAAGAAAAAATAAAACTGATTATTCTAATTTGAACTGATTGTTGTTGTGTTGTGTGTACTTCTGGCATTAGGTGCATCTTATCGTGGAAAGTGGTTGAAGAACTTTCCTTTCCTCTAACTTTCAACGCTGATACTCTTTATTCATCTGATTTGAGCTGTTTTTCTATGGTAATTAAAAAATAACCAACAATAACTTTATTTTTACTAATACTCTTTCACCTACTGATACACTTTAACCCTGTATTTTTACGATTTGAGGTAATAGTAAAAAATGAATTTCCGAGTGAATTTCCTGTTTTTTATCCATTAAATTCACATCAGATCTGTGAATTCTTGCCACTTTTCTGCAGAGGGGATCTTCATAGTCTTCAATTTTCTGTAACTTTCATCTGCCTCTGTATACTTGGAAAATTTAGGTTTGATAGTGACATATGCCTGATCTCATTATCTAAAAAGAACAGATTTTCAAAATACTGAAGAAGTATTTTTCCTGTTGGTGATCCTTGAGGCAGTGGTTGTCTGGCTTTCTCTTTTGCATGATTTCTGATTTTTAGATCATAATCTTTCTGAGGAATTAACTTGTCATTCAATGCGTGAATATCAGGCAAACCTACTTCTCACAATCTTTTGTATTTGGCTAAAAATCTTGAGATGGATACATTCATGTCTTTACACCGATCCTCTAGATTACTCATTATGTTTCTTTTGTTCAGGACCTTTTTGATTTGAAGAATGGTTTCTGTTCTATCAACAATTTTCAATTCTTCCAACTCTTCGTTGTTTTTATTGTTTAAAAAAGCTATGAGTTGGATTTCTTGGGTTGTTTTATTGTCAATTTCCCTCTTAGTCTTGTCAATATCTGCACTAGCAACTTGAAGTAACTCCCTTTGTTCATAAATTATCCGAATTGAAGGCCATTGATAATGAATGCCTTCAATAATTTTGGTCCATAAATGATTTTTTATATAGGTCAATTGATCTGTAAGATTTACTTGTGCTTGCAAAATCTTTACCTGTTCTTGTAGTCGATCGACCCTTTGCTCATGTCCTTTAGAATTAATCAAGGCATAATTTTTGGAATTTTCTAAATTTTTAATAATGCCTTTCAAACTAAGAATCTATTTATCTTGGTCTTGTAGTGTGCTCCTCTGTGAGGATGAAGAAGAAGAGGCAGAGATTTCATGAGAAGTAATTGGCACTGCAGTTTCCAGTACTCCTTTCGGTGCCAAGTGTTCTGCCAAAGTAGATGTTATAACAGTGTTTATAGTGGGGATCACTGTAGGAATGACCATTGGTTGTGCTTTTCTTAGTTCTTAATTCTCTTTCATTAGAGCTTCTGTTTGACTTTCCATTGTTTTTATCTGATCTGTCATTTGATATACAAGCTGCTTTAATTCATCATTCTCTGTTTTTTGATGTAGAATTTCTTTTTCTTGAGAGTTTTCACTTTGAGGCAACTTCAACTATTTTCTAAGAGCAGTTATATCCTCATTTTTCTATTTAATTAATACTTTTTCCCCTTCAATGTTGGTTGGGTCACCCCCTGCTTCAATAACTATATCTTCTATTGCTTTTATTCTTAAATTATTAGCCTATAGTGAGGCTTTGTCCAACTTCATTTGATTTTGGAGGTTGAGCACTGTTTTCTCAAGCCTAATTGATTTCATAGTTTTACTGACAATTTTGGAATATAGTATTTCAGTATTTCTCCTATGAAATTTGATTTGATCTAATTCATGAATGGCATCTGCATTCACTTCAAAATCTTTTTTGGAATAATCTGCCACTGATTTTGGCTCAGCCACTGTAGGCTTCAAGAATGACATTACCAATTTATTGGATGAATAATCAAATGATGAAAGAAGCCTGTCTTTGTTTCCAGGCTTTTCCTTAAGAAATCTAGAATAAGCTTGATTCTTGATCTCTTCATTCTTCTCTTTAATCTGTCTGAATCTGATCTGAATCTCTGAACCTGTATTGTCAGTTTCCTGAGAAGAAGGAGGCAAATCGACAGTAGCCTGGTTTTCCTTCATGAATGTATCTTTTTGTTGTGTTCCAATTTTTACATTTTGAATCTCTTTTAATGTTTCAGTGACTATTCTTGTTGCTTCATCATCTATATCAATATTTACAGCCTTATCCTTTTCTTCTTCTGTTGACTTGCTTCTTTTACTATAAGGAATTCTAAATGTTATGTCCTCAATAGTCTCAGCGATGAAACTATCTCCTTCTCTGTCTCTTTTATGTACATTATCAGTATCTTTGCTTGTAGAAGCCACTCGTGTCTATTCAATCTGTTTTCCTTTGCCATTGTCTACCTGTATTACCTGTACTGCCTGTGAATCATCATCAGATAGGGTGTTTGGCTCCCATCCAATTTTATTTACATATCTTTCAATATGGGGCTTAGGATCATGCAAGTAAACAGGCAACTTACATTTTACCCTTATTGCACTCAAAATACCTTGTGGGTCATAATTCCATGTAAAACTACATGGGAACTTATACTCTTTAAGTTTGACATTTATCTCATTGGCAGCTTCTCTGTTATTCACAATGAATGGCCCAATTTGATTTTTCAGCTTAAATTGGGTCTTTTTCTTGAAAGCTATGAAGTAGATTTCATCTACATTCAATAGTTGGCTTAGATATTCTAAAGAAAATATTATTGTAGTAACAAATCTGGGTAACTTATATGGGGCCAGGGATGAGCCATACACTCTGATTTCTGTATGATTTTTATATAAATACCAATCTCCAGTTTTGTAGCTCTCTGATAACTGCAGAATTCTTCTTGTCTCATCATTGATCCTAGGGATCTTCTCTTTTTCCAAGAGATACATAGCAGGGGCTATAAATGAGTCATTGAAATCTGTAAAACTATACTTTATGTTCCATTTCCTTAGAATAGATGACCAAAATACTACTGATAGAACTTTTCCTTCTGCATCCACTTTCTGACATTCAATTGGAAACTTATTTGTTTGATAATATAGGAAGAGGTGGAGTAGATAAGAGGAGTATCTGAAAACTCCTTCTTCTGATAATCTGGATAACTGATAATGCATAATTTCAGCAATAAATCTAGCAAAATTGAACTGAATGGATGGTGATTTACCAGGGCTTAGAGTTGACAGAAAACCTAGGATAGCCACATCAGTGAATTCATCACTGGTGTATCCTAGTATGAAGGAGAGCATTGAGACAATCTGTCTACTTTCATCTGGGAAATCGACGATGTCAAAAGGAGGATTTAACTTAGGAATATCAACTTGATTTGGACAAAAAGTCTGGTATATTTTGAATCTAGTATTGAAATCAAAGTCAAGATATAGTTGGGTTAAATCTTCTATTGATAGGGAAGCAAAATTGGGGTCATCATTCATTTGCAGCATGGAATTTATCGACTCTTTAGTGATGTAAAACATGATCTCTTTTTCTTTGTTTACAATACATCTTTGTTCTGGCATATAATAGGCTTGGCATAATTTGATAAATTCAGGAACAGAATGAGTGAGAGGGACAATATATCTAGGCAGATTGGATTCCCAGATTGGAATATCTTTGTCACCCTTTTCCACTGATTTTCCATAGCACCAATTATAGACATCAAGCAGGTTAAATTCTACATTAGGGTCTAGTATTCTATATTCCAGATCAACTAAAGGGTTTTTCTCTGGAGAAATCACTGGAGGCTAGACTGGTCTAACCACTTCTGTAGAATCAGCCGTGAGTGCAGGAGTTAGTTTGTTGATTTTGAAGGACATAGGCTGAGTAATCTTTGCAGAAGACTTCTTTTGAGATTTTGGGCCTCCATTCTTGGGGGTTACCTATTTCTTGGTCATTTTTAATATGAACGAAGCAAGCTTAAATGGTTTTCTAAGTTCCTTTATGAGAAACAGGGGTTTCTTGGAGAATTTCTACTGAAAATGGGGTTTCTGAGCAGGGTTTTTAGGAAATGCAAGGAATTTAAAGCTCAGAACGTGTATTTAAAATCGATTTTAATAGAAAAATGGACCAGGGTATGGAAAAAACTGCGAGAAAGGGAAATTAGGGATTCCAGGGAAATTTTGAAAGAGTTTCCCCTGAAAAATGGAAACTTTTTTGTAGTAACTTTGATAATTATTTGAAATCGACAGGAATTTTGAAATCTCAGAGGGCAAGTTTGAAGAAAAGTACCTGGAGAACCAGTGGAATTTGGTTGAAGACGTTGCAGAGGTGCTTAGTCTTCAATTTTTTGAAAATGGCTTTGCAGAGGACAATGTAGTACTTTGTAATGGCAATTCAGGGCAATGGGTGTCAAAAAATGGTACTGGCAGGTTGAAAATGGCTCTGCAAAGTTTCTCAGGGTTCAAACGGCGTGATTTTGAGCAAAAATGGTTCGACAATGTTTTTACAGGTTTAAAGCGAAAAGGTGAAAATTTGAATGAAAAATATAATTTTAATGTATTAAACGATGGTATAACCATAGTTAAATGACATTAAACTCGGGTTAAATGGGTGAGGTTTAGGGAATACTGCCAGTGGTATTCGTGTGGGTAAATGGTGGTAAGCGGAAACTAGCTTTTCGAACGCGATACAACGTAGTGGCGACACGTAAGCGCGGGGTGGTTTGGAAAAACCACCCATTTTGCGCGGCTTTTCCAAAACATCAAACGATTACTTTATGAGCGCGAAAATGTATTAGCGCCGTCAGATCTGGATTCAACGAGCGAACGGCCACGATCAAAAGGAAAGGTGCGAGAAATTAAAGGTAAGTTATCGGGTTCACTTTGGGCCATTGATCTTGGGAGATGAAGGATAGATCGAACAATCGGAATTTTACGCGATGGGGAGAGATAAATGTATTAAAAACTTTCGCGCAAGTGTATTACCGTAGGATCAAACGGATTCTACGGATCGGACAGTTAAAAATGAATTCGACGAGAGAAGGTTTGGTTTATTCATATATACAGAAATGACAGGGAAAGGGTCATATTTATTGAAGTTTAGTTTAGATGAAACTTCCAGTGATTTTTGATTTAAAACATATATAACATATGTTTTAAACTTTTTCTTCATATATTTTATTTATATGGTAAATCAAATCAAGAAAACTTAATTACCATAGGGGCGGGATTAAATATAAGGATAAAATTTTAGTCAAAGGGGTTATAAGGGGGGTTTTATTTAAGCATTTGGGAATAAAATACTTTGGCTTAAGTTATAATAAGTGGGTTTTTGGGATTTATTTATAAAAGGAGTTATATAATAGGAAAAGGTCAATTGTAGGGAGTTAATACATAATTTAGAGTTAATATGACAAGGGGACAATGTATATTCAAAAACACATAAATATAACTAAGAAAGTGAAGATTAAAAAGCAAATTTGCATTATAATAACTTCATCACTTAGACTTAGGATAAAATGTGATTTTGAGGGCTTTATGCTTTGAAATGATGTAGGAAGTTAATCAAATGAGGATTAGAGTATCTTTAAGTAAAAATGAAGTTTTACTTAGGATTTTTCAGGGGAAATGAGTGCATGAATGGTAAATGATGTGATTTATGGATTAATATAGACATTTCACACTTTCAACTGATCAATCATAGAGCCTTGGGTCCGATCCCAACAAAAGTCAAGGAAATGACTTGAGCCTTTCTGACTGATAGTCTAGAATGTTTCATGACTATGGGAAGGGGAAGTTAGTTATTTTGTAGCCCATGATGAATGATATTTACATTGAGACTTTTCACCTTCTTCTACCTACCCATCTTACCATGCTAACATTTTGTTCTTCCTTTGTAGTAGGTGCATTTAAGCTAGCAACCTTCACAGCATTTATTCTTTCTGAAAGCAAGTAAAACTATCTAATTCTACACTTATTTCATCCATGAATCCAGATTAAACTGTTGGATTCACTTTATTTCTCTACCTAACTACTAAATTGTTAGGATTAAACTGTCTAACAACTCAATATTCTCCATCTATAACAAAGGAAATTGAAACAATGACAAGTTAAGATTGAACTGTTTAACTCATCATGGACTAATGGCATTTATTGACACTCTGCCATAGTAAAAAAGTAAAAAGTAGTGGCATTTATGCTTGCTCACTTTCATGTTTTATTCATTTTTTCGTTGGGGTATCTTATTTTTTCTAAGTCCTTTGATTGTTCTTTTAGGACTTTTTTACCCTCTTTTTGATTTTTTTATTTTATTTTATTTTTTTTAACAAAATATGTGAATACAACTTGTAGAAGGCAAAGTATGTACAAATTTACAAAATTACCAATAGTCAAGTCAAAATTATGACTCCTATATTATAGGTTTCTAACAAGGCCTATGCCATGCCTTCTTGCATGCGGAAATTCTTCACTTGATGGTTCTAAACCATACTATAAGTCCCCACGTTCTATGGTCTAATCCCCATCATACCTATCAACATTCAACCGCTCTTTACACACCCTGAATATAATGACTAGCCTACTCTCATTAATATATACCCCAATAAATACAAGCCACTTAGGAATTAGACCCCAAAACCTTGGGCTCACTCATTTTACATATTCGAATTGATATTCGAATGTATCAACTGCTCGAAGCTCTCGTATTTTAACCATGATGTGTAATGTATGTCGACCTTGTCAATTCAAACTCCGTCACTTGGTTTCAACCAAATGCATGGCCATTCACATAATTATACAGTCCTCCTTAATATAATCTCCGCAAATCATCAAATATCGTAACAATTCTCGACTTTGGTGTATAACTCAACGGTCATACATAAACCATTCTTGGCTCCACAGTAATTTACCTCTCAATCTGACAGTCGATGGAGCATCGCGCCGGTTTGGAGGATCCAACGGACACAACGAAATCTCGCGTAACGAAACGCCCAAGGGTTAATCTGTGATGAGAATGGTTTTATAATTCCGCCCTCGGCCACGTGTCTCACGGAGACATATGTCGCGTCCTTTTCACCGATTCTTATTACCACCTCCAAACTTGCGCGATATCGCCGATTTTCCAAACGGTGGTTTTACTGTGCACTTTGGTCACGGTTTCGCCTCTTATCTTCCAGGTTCCGTCAAGATTTCTTTTATTGTACTCCGCCTCCGCTCCTTTGACTCGCATCTTCCTGTACTAGTTTTTTTTTCTTCAATTAAGGACTCACACTCCATGAGGTTCCTTCACACACTGGTTCTATGTACGTGGTAGCACCGATCGAACCTTGAATCGAAGGCTCGAGCACAATTCTCTATTACACTATGGGGAGATCCATAATTTGGACCTGTCGACCCTCTCTACCATGGCATTTCCCACTGTATTACATGAGTCTCGACCACAACATTGCCATACCACTGTCCAATGCCACACCGTCCACTGTCATGGCGCTTAACACGGGTTATCACACAACTTTATTCATCCGAAAATTCTTACACTGAGTTAAACTAATATCGAATGGGTTCGGGAAAGGATAGAACCTCTCACACAGAGGCTAGTAATTCAGGAAAGGACTCGGTTCCTCTTTCAACATACAGGACCCCATTAAACCACAATTATCGAGTATGTATTCCAGACTACTATACAGTTGATTATCGGGACACAGAAACCATTCACGCCATAATTAAATTGACAAATGCACAATACCATTGAAATAATTCTACATTTATGCAGTGAAGTACTTACAACTTTGGCTCAACCAAATCTTTGAATTACTTGGCCCTTCTCCTCTACTCTGTCTCTACGACAGTCCTATGCAGCCTATGTGGTTCTCTATGCAGGTCTAACTTATTATGCCTATAAGGCTTATTTTTATACAAACCCTGAATCAACTCAACTCCTCTAATGCTCAAAATTCTTCATATCTCTAACTCTGAGACTAACCCTCTAACAGACAGAGACGGACTCCTAAAATTAGCTTAACTTTTGAAATTGACTATCTCTTCAGGTGCCCATTAATCATTCGGGCAATTACATTTTCTTCTCTAATTAACTAAAAATAACTCAACTATGAATAAATAAATGGGGAAATAAAACATGAGACCCCCCTTTACATTTATTTATGGACAAAGGTTGTTTTGAGCCTAATGCCCCTACATCAACAATTGCCATACAACTAATTTGTTTTAGGATACATGTGGCATTCTAGGGGTAAATTCCATATGATGTGTATATCAATCTATTAGGTGTTGGTAAGTTGTGAGTATCTAATAAATGATAAGGAATATCCATACATCATGATCTTGTAATGTGATTATAAATTGTGTCTATAATTTCCATAAAATGTATAAATGACTTGTTTAAAAAAAATCAACACAATCAACCCTAAACAATGCTCATGATGTGGAATGTCATTGGCGAAACCAAAATGATGGTCACATGACCCATTTCTATGGTAATGGTGATCATATATATGTTGTAGCGACACTTGATGAGTAATTAAATAAATCTCAGAGTGTGACTCATTGTGCCATATTTTTTTAAAGCATGATTTGTTTTCCTAGTTTTTACTAATTTGTTAACATGTTTTATTCATTTGGAAAGCTAATTAATGATGCTTTAAGTAATTAGGACCTAATGAGAGATCATCTTCACATCTTCACTGAAATATATTTGGTAATTGTAGTCACTATATGAACCGCACATGCATGCTACTTAAGAAAAATTGAAATATAAACTATAATTAGCAAAAAACCAAAGTGAAGAGGAGGAACTACTCATCAGGAGGTTCGTAGACAACTCTGCACCAGAGTTCATCTGGATCCCCGTCAGCATTATACAGGTCAACAATAGAATGGATCACCTTCCCGGGAGGAGGAGGAGTAATCTACGCCTCGCTCGCTTGCACTGCGTCCTGCCTCTCAGTAGGTTGACCCACTGCTTCCTTGTTCGCCAGGTCCTGTGTGGCCTTGCCCATCTGACCCTACACGTCCGCACTATCAGGGTGCTTCAGCCCAACAAACTGCACCGAATCCTGAGCCGCTGAGAGGCTGCATTCCGCCGGGCAAGAACTGGGAACAATTTCCTGAGGCTCTTCACGAAAGATGACTGTAATTGAGGCAGTCACCCTGGGTCGATTGAGAGTGTTGTTAAAGGAAAAATGTGCGGTGTGGGTTTGAGCAGGAGGAGCGAAAGGAGTGGGGGAAGCAAGGCGACGGCTCGAGCGGAGAAGGCGCCCTCTAGGTTGACTGTCAGAGTGGGAGGTAGACGCAGAGGAGGTGCCAGAGGTGGAGGGAGAGCGTCGAATTTGGCGCCTCGTGGAGCCTCTTCGGCAGCGCATTCTCTTCCTGAGGCGCGGCATAGTCGCACTCGAGACAGCAGGGCAGGGAGGCAAAATATGGACAAAAGACTAAGGCGAGAGGGGCAACAAGGCGACAGAAGCAAGCTTGCAGGAACCAGCATGGGAGAAGTGGAGATTTTCTCCAAAATCCAAACAACAATTGAGACAGCTCCTCTTACCAGTTAAAGTGCAAACATTAGAAAGCCCTGCTCCTGGAGCGCACCACAGATTCACAGGCGGGGGAATTATGTTCAGACCAGAGGGATGCTCCATAATAACAACCCAGTCTACCGTGCAACTGTGAATCGACTGCAATAAACCACCATAAGTATGAACTGGAGGCTGAGCCATGTCGCGGCAAGTGAATGTGTATCGAGGAGCGGGACTATGGTTCATTCGAGCACCAGGAGTAAATGGCATTAAACGCCGACCAGTCGACATTAAGAACTGAATGATAGCACTCTTGCGGGTGGGCGAGTGGCTTCCCCTTATGCCACACCCCCATCCCATCACGTTAAACACTACCAACTTCACCCGCATCCGGGTTCTCATGTATGAAAGTTGATGTACCATTGAAAGTTTAATAATTCTATTGAAAGTTTAATAACTATAATAACTATATATATATATATATATATATATATATGTGTGTGTGTGTGTGTGTATATATATATATATATTTTAATTTAATGATTAATAATAATTAAATTAAAATTCTTAAAAGACAAAATAAAAGCTTAATAATCACGAACTATTATGATAATTTAAAAATATATAACTCGGGTTGAACATAGTTACAAAGATACCAAGAAAAGAAGAGTGCATGTGCATGATAACCTCTTTCTTGACAACCTATGAATGCCATTCTCAATGAAGACTCAAGACTCAACTGGATTGGATTGTGTATCAAAACAGTAGGAATGAATCAAAGTTCAATAAATGAATAACTTGATCGAGAAAATTTATAGAGAAAGGTAACTTGACTATCAATCTACTAATCCTCACTTCCATGATTAAAAAAACACTGCCACCTTCTCAGTGGTCCCATCATGGTCCACCTATTGAAAAACAACCAACAAATATTATTATTTTTTATATTTTTGCATGGCCATTAGACAATGATTTACTATGGTTTTCCTACTAAATTCCAATGGACGATTATTAAAAAATATTGAGAATTAGTTTAGTCTCAAGGCATAGCCAAGATTCTTACTGGATAATTATAGATTACCTCTCCATTGGATGATTGTACATTTTTCATCTACTTTTTCAAGTGAATTCCAGTTGATGCTAGATCTTTGCCTTTTATTTCTTTAGTGAAGCTAAAAGTTAACTTTGATCTTACATTAATAAATATACTTGCATGAATATCCATGATTTTATACTTCCCCACCGTGGTCAATGTTTATGTATGGCCGTGGCCAATTGATCTTACAATTAACTCACTATTCATATTCAATTTTCTCCGGTTCAGCCCAATAAAATAAGGAAAGCAGAAAATGAAGTCCTGATTTATCTTTCTAGTGCTCCTACATAATACAAATACTCTTAAAAACCAATTAATATATAAATTTTCATCATTCATGCTAAAATCAGTTTGAATTTTTATAATGAATCTACTTACAATTAATAGATTACATTTCTCACAGAATAAGAGATAATTTAGAACTATGATTTCACAATAATAAATTATTGGGCTCCCATAGGCTGATGAACTTGGTCGGATGTGACCCTTCTGCAGCAGCTCCTGAATCTGCCTCTTGATTTCATTGTTCTCAGTGAAACCATGATAGATGGGTACGATGATTCTTGAAGAGCCTTGCAGAATTGAGATCAAATGAATTGCTGACTTGTAGTGTGGGAACCCCTGTGTTGTAAAGGTGAAAATATCCCACGTGCTCTCCATTATTATCCATTTGTTGTTGTCGTGCAGAGGGGCCCTGTCTGGAGGTCGTGGCCACAGTCTTCTTCTTGCCCTGGGGGCGGATCATCAGAAAAAAGAATTTCCTGGTTTGGGAAATGAGCTTACTACATTGTTTTGCAGTAACCAAAGAGATAGTCGTAGGAGGTGGTACCTCTGGTATCCTGTACAACTTATTTCCCAAAGTAATAATAACAGCACGAGGTCGAGACTCATACACAGCATGACGCTTCCACCAGTATGGTTGTCCTAATAATACATCAGAAACATCAATAGGAGCAACGTCACATAATACCTCATCCGTGAAGGGCTTGATGCTATAGGGAAGGCGGCACTGTTGGCTGACGCGGAGATCTTGTCCTTGGTGAAGCCACCCGATGGTGTATGGATGTGGGTGAGCTGTGGTCGGCAAGCCCAACCGCTTCACGGCATCTGCCGAAATGAGGTTCTTTTGGCTCCCATTGTCGACAATGAACTGTACCGGGGAGCCCTTTACCCACATCTGGGAGTGGAAGAGATGTTCCTCCTTCTGGATCTTTGTAGTGGCAATAGTGGCATTGGGCTCCGCATCAATAATCTGTTTCCCTTTGTCATTCCCCTTGTTAGGTTCTGATTAAGAGTCAGAGCATGTATCTAACTCAAAAGCCCGCATCTCAGCCACCATCGACTGCTTGGCCCGACACTCACTTGTGTTGCGAGTGGAGCTCTTAATATGGAACTCACACCACTTTCCCGTGTCCTTCTTTGGCTTTGCAGTGTTGTTCTTTCCTTGTGGCTTCGACAGGTTGTCTTGAGTCACCGTGCCTTGGCTCTGTCCTTTGTTCTGTGGTTTGGGAGCACCTTTCCCTTGCTTTTGATTCGTAGATCCAAAGTATCGCTTCTTCTGTTTGAATTTCTGCTCAATCTTGGCAGCATACCGGTATGCCGTACCAAGCGAGAAGATGTCGAGGAACTCCATTACCTCCTAAATGTATCTGTGCAAACAACTGTGATACTTTAGCACCAGATGTTTCTCTAAATCTTTGATACCCAACTTGGTGCGCAGGGTATGGAACAGATTCGTCAGCTCATGCACATCTTGATCCCTTTGTTGCCGTAGCGTGGTCCATTGTATGTACTTGTCCTCATAGCTCCCCACGGGATAGTATTGTTCCTTGACGGCGTCTCGGACATAATTCCAAGTGGGTACGACCGAGAACAGAGAGGGTTCTTTCTCGTCCTTTTTCTCACAGTGGCTTTCCCACCAGTCCTTGACATGGGGGGCAGCTTTGAGGAGTGAAAAAATAATCTTCTCCCTATCGGAAAAGTCATGAACCGAGAAATATCCATCATGATTAAGAATATCTAAACTTATCTATTTGACCCTAAAATATGGGCATTAAAAAGTTACTTGTACCTTAAAAAGTCACACCTCAGAGTCATTCTTCAGATCTGGAATCTTTTGTTAGGTCCTATATTACTAGTATAGTCCCTTATTGTTATTAGTGTAACCCCCTTATTGTTATTATTGTACCCTTGTAACCCCCATTTTGTTATTATTGTGCCCTTAAATTATTATTGTTAGGTCGGCTAGGATTACATTGTGGCCCACTAGGATTACATTATAGCCCCATGGACTCCTATATATAGAAAGGAGGTTTTGTGAATTGTATCATCCAAGAATTGTTCATTTATGTAATGTATTGGAGGTTTCCCCCTCGAAGTAGCTCATTTCTAAAGCCATTAGTACTCTTTTCTTCTCTTTTTGGAGCTGGTTACACAACATTTGATATCAGAGGCTTTGGATTCTAGGGTTTCGCTACTCCAAACAGGTCATCGTGGCATTTTCGCTATAACTTTTTTTCTACGAAGTTTCAAAAGTTGAAATTTTTAGGGTGCGAAGCCAAAATCCTGAGGAAGATTGGTTAAAAATTTTAGAACTTGGTTCACAATATTTTTAGAGATATGATCTGTGGAAGTTAGGTCTTCTTTGAGGCTCCTAAACAGGTCATCGTGGCATTTGCGCTATAAATTTTTTTCTACAAAGGTTCAGAATCTAAAATTCTTATACATTTCAAAGGCTGAAATCACTGAAATTTTTCAGAATTTGATAACCAATTAACGTATTTTTGGAGATATGATTTGTGGAAGGTAGTGCTTTTTCAAGCTCCTGAATTTCATCTCAAAGAGGTGATCGTGGGAAGGGTTCAATAACTCTCTCTTTGGGCATCGGATTGGGTGACGTTAGAAATTATGGATCATGACGTGTGGTTTCTTGGCTATCAATTTCAGAGACAAAGGACGAAATAGTGACACGTGGCAAGTCATACAATTTCGCTTTACTGAACCAGTCCAGAATTAGGTCATTGTGGGAGATTGGACATAACTTTGTCTTGGAGAATCCAAATCAGGTTAGACCTGTGGCATTCGAAAGATAATTTAGAGGGCTACATTGATACTAAAATTCAAATATTGAAGTGCTGCAATCATAGATATTATCCAATTTCAATATCGAGCTCCTCAAAAGCAAGAAAAAGGTGTGTATATTTTTTTTTCTTTCCAAATTGCATAAGTCTTCTTTGAAGAATCAATTTGAATTGATTCCAAGGGCATATTGTAGAATATATAGTAGTATTGGGTTCTAAAAGATGCCCCGTAAAAATAATTCAACACCCATTAAGCCTTCAGAAGGCTCTACTATGACTCATGAAGATGAAGAATTGCAACATGATCTATCGAAATTACAAGAGCAAGTGCAACAAATTTCACTCTCGCAAAGAGCAACAAAAAATGAAATGGAAGTTTTGAAGAAAGGCATGGAAGTGAAGATGGACGGTTTGAAGAAATGCATGGAAGCTAAGATGGATGGCGTGGAAGCTAAGATGGATGGCATGGAAGCTGGCATGGAAGCTAAGATGGATGACATGAAAGACAACATGGAAAACATGAAGAATGATCTCAAAGCAGACATCGAAGGTTTGACAAAGTTGATACAAGAAATGTTTCCTAATGGTGAAAAGATAGTAGAATAACCTCATGATGAGAACAAAATAAATGTTAATCGTGATTTCATAAACTCTAATGTTGGCGGGAAGAACCACCATATTCCAAAGATGGATATGAGGAAGTTTGATGGAAAGGATCCTGTAACATGGATACTACGGATGGAGCAATATTTTGATCTCCATAACGTACAAAACACACAAAAGGTACGCATTGCAACTTTACATTTAGAACAAAATACATTTGTATGGTATCAATGGCTTTGCTCCCGTAAAAAAATTGTCACTTGGTCAATTTTTACGGAGGAAATAATAGCACATTATGAGGATACAAAGAGCAACACCTTCTTTACCCAATTGATAAATCTCAAACAAAAGGGTTTAGTGGGGCAGCACATTGAGGACTTCCAAAAATTGAATATAAGAGTAACTGATCTTACAGAGGAACACAGGATTGATCTCTTCCTAGGCACTTTAAAGGATAACATCCAACATGAAGTTCGTGTTTTGGAACCTGATTCATTGGAGAAGGCATTCAGGTTGGCACGAAAAGTTGAATGTAAAATTATGGCGACAAGGAAGCCTACCACTCAATTCTATAAAGAAGGAAGTGTTGCTACGCCTAGATTTCCACAACCTACAAGGTTGACACCATAAAAATTGGAAGAAAAAAGAGCAAAAGGGCTTTGCTACAGTTGTGATAGAAAATACACTAAAGGTCATAAGTGTGCTGAGAAGAAATTATTTTACATAGATTGTGAAGAGGAAGAAGAAAATGAACAAGAAGAGGATATACACCAGGAACTAGCCCTAGAAGAGGATGAAATGAGTCCGACCATATCATGTAATGCATTGGCAGGAATTACCACTCCTCAAACTCTCAATATAGAAGGACATATCAAGAAGAAAAAGGTAATAGTGTTGATTGATTCAGGTAGCACCCATAATTTTATTCATTGTAAGGTAGCCAAGGAATTAAATTGTTTCCTATATTCAGCACCAGAATGTCAAGTGATGGTTGCAAATGGAGGAACTATAAATTGCTCTGGAAAATGCCATAATATCAAGCTAACCATGGGGGAATATGTATTGACTAGTCCTATGCTTTCCATTCCTATGGGAGGTGTTGATGTTGTACTAGGAGTACAATGGTTACAATCTTTGGGGACGGTAGCTTTTAATTTTCAAGAACTTTCTTGAAATTTTTTTCAGAAGGAAAGGAAGTCGAATTACGGGGTATTGAAGGGAAGCCAGGAAGGATAATAAGCTCTAATGTCATGACAAATCTTCTAAAGAAATAACAACGAGGCGTAATTGCACAATTATGCTCACTAGAAGTTCCGACATCAAAATCATCTATTTCTGCAGATCTCTAACAAGTCTTGGACAATCATTCCAAGGTGTTTGAAACTCCCAAAGGACTCCCACCTATTCGTGATCATGATCATGCTATTCATTTGATTCCAGGAAGTGTTCCTCCAAACATCAGGCCTTATAGATATCCTTACTTCCAAAAGAGCGAAATTGAACATATGATTGCAGAAATGTTAGAGGCGGGTATAATTCAACCTATTCAAAGTTCTTTCTCTGCTCCTGTAGTATTGGTACACAAGAAGGATGGATCATGGTGAATGTGTCCGGATTATAGGGAGCTCAATAAGCTCACCATTAAAGATAAATTTACCATTCATGTGATTGATGAATTATTGGATGAATTACATGGAGCAATTTATTTTACCAAGTTGGATCTTCGTTCAGGATATCATCAAATTAGAATGAAGACTGAAGATATTCCAAAAACAGCATTTCGAACTCATGAGGGTCATTATGAATTTTTGGTCATGCCTTTTGGCCATACCAATGCACCTTCTACATTTCAAGGGTTGATGAATTCCATTTTCAAACCCTTCCTTAGAAAATTTGTGCTAGTATTTTTGATGATATACTAATATACAGCAGGTCTTGGAAGGATCATGTTGAACATGTTGACAGGGTGCTCAAACTATTGCAGGAGAAACAATTATATGCAAAAACATCCAAATGTTTCTTTGGAGTACAAGAGGTGGAATATCTGGTTCATATTGTATCTCACGAGGGTGTTAAGGTAGACCCTAAAAAAATTAAAGCCATTAAGGAATGGAAAGTCCCCACAACCATAAAGCAGTTGCGAGGATTTCTTGGGTTAATAGGGTATTATCGCAAGTTTGTTAAGAATTATGGGAGAATAAAAACACCTCTAACAACATTATTGAAGAAAGATGCATTTTCATGGACTCCTGAAGCAACTAAGGCCTTTGAACATCTTAAAGAGGCAATGTGCCTAGCACCGGTCTTAGCTACGCCAGACTTCACAAAAACCTTTATTGTGGAATGTGATGCCTCCGGAAATGGAATTGGTGCAGTTTTAATGCAGGAAGGAAGACCCATTGCTTTTGAAAGTCGTCCAATCAAAGGAAAGTATTTACAGAAACCTATTTATGAGAAGGAAATGTTAGCAATACTGCATGCACTAAAGAAATGGCGAACTTACCTAATGGGAAGACACTTCAAGGTAAAAATTGATCATGATAGTCTTAAAAATCTTTTTGGAACAAAGACTATCTTCAGAAGAGCAGCAAAAATGGGTCACAAAGATGTTGGGTTATGACTTTGAAATAATCTACAAAAAAGGAAAGCTTAATGTTGTTGCAGATGCACTCTCAAGAAAGAATGAAGAGGTGGAAGCATTGCCTTGTGCCATTTCTATTATCCAACCAGATTGGATAACCGAAGCAAGAGATGAATGGAAGAAGGACAAAGATGTATGGACACTCGTTCAAAAGTTGCAGCAAGATCCTAGTACATCTGATACATTTAGTTGGAAAAATGATTCCTTATGGTACAAAGATCGCTTATATCTTTGTAAGAATTCCCAACTAAAACAAAAGATTCTTCTGGAATTGCAGACTTCTCCTTTAGGAGGACACTCAGGATTTTTAAAAACTTACCACAGGGTGAAGAAAGAATTTTTTTGGGATGGCCTTAAATCTGATATTCGAAAGTTTGTGGCGGAATGTTTGGTTTGCCAGAAGAATAAAGTGGAAACAATTAAGACCCCAAGACTTCTACAACCTTTATCCATTCCAAGTCAACGTTGGGAGGAGATTTCAATGGATTTTATCACAGGTTTACCTAAGTCCGAAGGAAAGAGTGTCATCATGGTGGTAGTTGATAGACTTACCAAGTATATGCACTTTTGTGCATCATCACACCCATTTAAAGCAAGTACAGTTGCTACTACATTTATGGACAGAATTCAAAATCTACATGGAAGCCCAAGGGTTATTGTAAGCGACGGAGATCCCATTTTTACTGGAAATTTTGGATGGAGTTATTTTCTTGTTTGGGTACTCAATTAGCTCATAGCTCATCTTATCATCCTCAATCTGATGGTCAAACTGAGATAGTAAATAAATGTTTGGAAGGATATCTTCGTTATTTTGTATCTGATAAACAAACACAATGGGTCAAGTGGTTACCTCTCGTTGAATGGTGGTATAACACTTCCTTCCATACTGTAGCAAAAATGACCCCATTTATGGCACTTTATGGATATCATCCACCATCAATCACATCATCTTTAAGGGAAAATTCGAAGGTTCAAGTAGTGGAAGATCACATCGAGCATCAGCAAGAAGTTCTCCAACTCTTAAAGGATAACCTGAATTTGGCACAAAATCGAATGAAACAACAGGCAGATCAACATCGCAGCGAGAGAAGTTTTGATGTAGGAGATTGGGTATTTTACGGCTACAACCATATAAACAAATGTCCCTCAAGCAAGCTAAGAAGGATAATAAATTATCGCCAAAGTACTATGGTCCTTACAAGGTGTTGCAAAAGATGGGTACTATGGCATACAAATTGGATCTTCCTGCTTCTTCACGAGTACATCCAGTTTTCCATGTTTCATGCTTAAAGAAGGTTATAGGTGAAAATATTCCAGTTCAAACAATATTTCCAGAACTTGATGAGGAAGGAAAAATCATATTGGAACCTGAAGTGGTCACGGAAACAAGAACTCGAAAACTACGGAATCGATCAATTTCAAAGTATCTCATCAAGTGGAAGAACTTACCCACTGAAGATTCTACATGGGAGGATGAGAATTTTATACAGAAGCACCCATAGCTACTCAAGCATTGAGGACAACACTTTTTTGAAGGAGAGGGGCATGTTAGGTCCCTATATTACTAGTATAGTCCCTTATTGTTGTTAGTGTAACTCCCTTATTGTTATTATTGTACCCTTGTAACCCCCATATTGTTATTATTGTGCCCTTAAATTATTATTGTTAGGTCGGCTAGGATTACATTGTGGCCCCACTAAGATTACATTATGGCCCCATGGACTCCTATATATAGAAAGGAGGTTTTGTAAATTGTATCATCCAAGAATTGTTCATTTATGTAATGTATTGGAGGTTGCCCCCTCGAAGTGGCTCATTTCTAAGGCGTTGATATCTCTTTTCTTCTCTTTTTGGAGCTGGTTACACAACAGATGCGCCACCGGTGGGAAGCTGTTGAAGGATTTGGGCAAAGTTATCCATCATCGCGTTCCTTTGTTTTTCGAGGGCCTCCTTGAGCAATATTTTGATAGGATCTCTTGCTCCCTCATCTTTCTTTTTGTCCCCCATGGGCGTCCGTCGGGGTTTGCGAGGCTGATCTTGCAAAGGTTCTACCAGATTGAGCCCTAACTCCTTATACCCCGACCTCGTTGGGGACATGCAAAGAAGGATCGAGAAAAAGCAGACCGCTCTGATACCATCGATCCAGATTGATGCAGGAATGCAACAGAATAAACACATAACCATAAATACAGAGATGCAGTGGAAATAACACTTCATTTTATTAATATCAAAGAACTGAAATTTGCTTATAGACAGAATGGAAATAAAACTAGCTAGGGCGCTGGTAGCTATCTCTGAGGAGAGATGTGGCAGCTACAGGCCTCTGAACTGAGTTACAATGAGGCTCGAGGGCCTATTTATTATTTAGAAAGAATGGAGAACCCTAAACATCCAAAAACCTAACCCTAGGAGATGAAGCGCCAAAACTATGGGCCCTGTTTGGGTAAATTGGTGTTTCAACTTCCCAGGGACGTAACTTTGGCATACTATCTCTGTTTGACGCACATGATACATCATTAGAAATATCTATCCGAGGACTACAACTTTCACCACAAATATAATTTTGGAATGGAATGATACAGAATTCTATTCGCTGGAGGCGTGATGCCCAAAAAACGTCGTTTAGGGCCTCAAAATGACTCCGGAAGTTCAGGACCCGAAAAACTGCTAAAAATAGTAATTTGTGCCGAAACTAAAAAACTGAAAGAGACAATGGTGGGGCCCCAAGTGGAATAGGCGGGTGGCCACCAGTATCCACCTGGATCATTGAGTGAGCCAAAAAAGTAACTTTCCTTACTTTTTGAGTACAACCTTGCAATTGCGAAGAGGACTAGTGTTTCAAAATTATTGGTAAGTGGAAATTAAAGGGCGTAAGAACGTTTTTGAAAAAATTTCAAACGTCAAAATTAAGTCTTCTATCCTTCCTAGCACCTCATGGAAAATAGGAATCCGCAAATTCTAGTCGTCAAATATGTGCAAAATGCCTTATGACGGGCAAAATGGAGGACTGGTCCTATGCTGCTACATGAGTTAGGGTTTCATGTGGCAACAGGGAACCTTGTATAGTTTTTCAAGGATAGGAAAGGAGAATATTTTTAGTTAATAATCACATGAAACTTCATCACCATTTGAAAATTGTGTCCTAATTTGAAACAATAAGACTACCCAACTATTTCATTATTTAATTTTGATTGTGTAATACAAAAAAATATCCTAGATAACTTAAATATTGTAAGCACTTTTGCAAAAATTTAGTGGAGAGAACCTTCAATTACATTTATTTTGAAGTTCCACTTGCATTTTAAGCCATTTTAATTAGCCTTTCATGGCTATCTAGTAAAAATTTCAACCTCTTGTAGAAATTTGTTTGTCACTTGTATTAGAAATGCAAAAATCAAATGTAAATAAAAATGATTTGAAATGCTAAAATTCAAATGCGCGCTACATAAAAATGATTTTTTTAAAAACTACATTAACATCTGATATCACGCGCGCATTCGCCCTCATCTCTTGTAGAACAACATTCGCCCTCAGCATTCGCCCTCAGCTCTTGCAGAACAACATTCGCCCTCAGTTCTTGCAAAATGGTAAGTTCTTACTGCAGGCCCTTCCTCCTGTAGTAGGGTTGACCCTATTTGGGTTTTTTTGGAGCCTCTGAGAATACAAAGGTTGTGATTGATTACGGGGCACTTCCTATATTTGTGGAACTTCTTACCTCTGGGAATGATAATGTTTGAGAACAGGTAGCACGTTCATTTTAGAGGCATAAAATTATTCTTCCCAACTATCTTTATACGTCTGTAATTTTGGAATTTGATTTAAAAAACTACTACCCAACTTTGAGTTCAACTGGTGTTCGTGTAAGGCTCTTTGGGCTTTGAGAAATATTGCTGGAGACTCTGCATCATTTAGGGATCTTTCCCTCAGTCATGGAGCTCCGAGGCAGGTGCTTGCCCAGTTGAATGATACTGCTAGAATTTCAATGATACGAAATGCTACATGGGCTCTGTCAAATTTTTGCCGTGGTAAACCCCAACCACTATTCGAACAAGTAAGCAGAATACATTTTCTGCCTCTTCTTCTTAGTTCGCAGATACTGTGGATTTTTTTTTATATATCTTGGTGCTTGGTAGATTTGGACATAATATGGACCTAGGCGCTTGTTCATTATAATGACTCCGTCATCAGGTTTTAGAAAATGCTCAGAAATTTGGGTTTCACAAGGGGATTACCCTTGCTTGCAATTATCGATTATCAATCACATTCAAAAAAAGTATTTCGTAGCATTGTTGAGCTCTTTGTAGGTGAATTTCCGAGGCAATTTCACAATATCTGAACTAAATTTTTCTGTCCTTTTCAATACTCTGTGCTTGTAACAGAACCATACAAACAATCTAGTGGCCAATGCAACAACAACAACACCTCCTGTCGCAATGCATGCAATTCACCCTCTCTGCACACATGAATGACTATGGCACCCTCTTTTGTGAACAGGTACTGGAGCTGAAGGTACTGGTTTCCATTAGGATCGTGGAATTCAACATCCAAAATAGCATCAAATTCCACTGCAATAGTATTCCCCAGCGAGGGCAACAGTTCATTGAGACCTATTGGACTCATCACCCCCAAATAGCCTCCAGGGCTACCCAGAGTGTGATCTTCTGGAGCAATAAGAAATGCTCATCCATCCCCAATTGAAACAAGAACAGGACACACATTGGTTACAGAAAAGGAGAAACACGTTTTGAAAGAAGAAGAAATTTTTGTATTAGGGGCCAGAAATCTAACTGGTATATTGTACAATGCCCTACCTGCACTTCAAATTGGTACTCCCAACTCCATGCTAAGGCTCACTGTGCCATTCTTCAAATGAGCATCTTAACCTGAAGTTTGATTCCAAAAAACCCAAGTCCCCTGTTCTATGCCCAAGACCTCTATTACAACGAGTAGATTTTTGAGCGAAATACTTCACAATAGGAAGCAAAAGAAACATCGCAAAATTGCTCCGCTTTAGACTGATAATTTTCTGTGCGAAAATTCAACTGCGAATAGTAAAAACATAATATCAAACACAACCAATCCACAATGGAATTTGAACATGAGGATTTATAACCACAGAAAACCCTCTCCAGGTTAAAAGAATTCCATAATGGCTTTAAGATTCTACTAATGAGCGCTTACAACACCATAGAAATTACTGTCACAATGAAATCTGCTGGAAGCAAAGCCCTTGTACAGTTTCTACATTTCCACAGTGGAAGCAAGAATCTTGCTATCTCTCATGATCTGGTTTTGTGGTCAAATCCTTTGCTATGGCTGTCTTGTTCTGCTAAACGTGGATCTGTCTTAGCTTTGGCTCTAGTTCTCATTTAGGATCATGGCTATCTGATCTTGCTGTGGCTTTGACTATACAAACTTGTTTAATATGAAAATGTTGACTCTGCTATATATAGGAGATTCAATGGGTGCTCTCAAACACTTTTTTGGGCAGCTTTGTTTTGTCTCTGATTCAAGGCAGAACTATGTTGGCCTTGGTTTTTTAGTCCTTGGAACTTAGTTCTCTCATATTTTCCATCCTATCCCCAGTTTTCTACCGAGAAAGACATAACTTCACGATACCAAAATTGACTATTTTTGGCCATTTACCTTTAGGAATGGTACAACCTTAATTTGGTGCATTCGTAGAGTATCTGAAGAGCACTCTCAAGTTGTTATTCAGTATTTTAGCATAACTAATACATTCAACTGCCATGCTCTAATATTTATATCAACCATAAGCATTCTTAAGGTAGTTCCACGTTTGTGAAGCAGAAGGAATGCTTCTGACAGCTTCTTATCATAGTGGTACAATTATGTTCGCAGTTTATCTTTTATAAACCTCCAATTTTCCAAACATAGTAGAGACTACAGTTTGCATCTCAAATTTTGGACAAATCTGTTTAGTATTCTACAGAAAATGCATTAAGAATAAAAAAATCCCACAATTTGTAAAAAGCCCACAATTTTGTAAAAAGCCCACATTTTGTAAGAAGCTCACAATTTGTAAAATGCCCACTTTTATTTTCTTTTTGCTTATATATTGAGCTCCCATTGAGTTCAACAAGTCTTGGGTTTTCTACACCATTGAGAGAGATTTAATGTTTTCTTTATAGAATAATTTGTATCAATGGAAGAAAACATTGGAGCTGGAAAAAAAATTCAAAAGGGTGAAATGGGTGATGGCAGAGTTTATTGCCCTTGTAAAAAATGTTGTATGAGAAATAATGTTAGAGTTTTAATAGCAACAACAATAGTGCATTGTAGGAAATATGGGCACATTGATGGTGGATTGAATGACTATCGTCCCGTGGTAATTAATTATCTATCTTCATTTTGATTATATCATAAAATTTTATATTATTTTAATATTTTTTATATGCGCACTAATGTTTAATTATTAATGTTTGTAATTTTCATAAAGGCACAGTTGCCCCCCAACTTTTTTCAGATGATCAACCAGCTTTCACAGCAAAATAGTAGTAGATTAGATGATGTTGCACCAGTACAAGAGAATATTGCAGCAAATATTAGTATTGGAAATCATGTTGTACAAGGTGAAGAACATGAAGCGAATGATGAAGGTAATTTTAATGATCCCATGGAGGTAGATCATGATGACAGTAATGAGACAGTTCACATTAATGATGGGACAAATCAAATGCTCCAAGACTTGTATGGTGAGTCATATGATGATGGTGGAGATAGCAGTGACGGTATTTATGATGTACCTCTGATTGAAAGGTCAAGTGAACGACTTTTTGAACACTCAAATGCAACTCTTCTCTCTGCTACATTGTTGCTGGTGAACTTAAAGGTTATGAATAATTTGTCGAACATATGTATGACACAACTCCTAAGGTATGCAATATGTATATATGATCACATATATGTAAATGTTGATTAGTTGTAATAAATGTGTAAAACCGGCCGATCAGGACGGCTGCTGGTTGGAACCGGACTTGAAACCCTGTCAATAGCCTATTCTCACCTATTTTGGCCGGTTAACCGGACATAACCGACCGTTTAAGTAGGGAACCGGCCAGTTCCGTACTTAACTGGCCGGTTAGGTGCTCCTCCATGAGTTGCAAATTCCTCAGTGTCTCCTCCATGAGCTGCAAATTCCTCTATTATACTAGCAACAAACTTGTCTAATAACTCATACTCAACACCTTATAGTAGCAACAATACACATGATGACTGATAAATACAAGGCTGGCTAGCATAAAATCCCTGGCAGCATGCAACTCATCAAGTGTACTTGACGACAATTTCTGTTCTCAAAACAATCAACACCAACCTTATTTCACACTCAGCTAGGAACTGTCAGACCCTCTCTCTCTGCTCACACATAGCAGCAACATAAATACAAAACCTTTCACACAACATACAAGCAATTTGATCATGGCATCAAGACTGATGCAAATGGTCTGACGCCACTCAAGGGACAACAACATACAACCTAATGAAAATGTGACTGGCAATAATAAATTGACCACTAGAAAATTCCCGCTTGGAAATGCACTAAACTGGCCACTGATTTTTCTGGGTTTTAATGAATCTTTTCAGTGATAAATTTCGTCAAACACATTGTGAGCAGACTACTGAAGTTGTAATGCTCTCTCAACTTGTTACAAATAGCACTAATAGTGGGTTTCATAAACCAATTCAATACCTCTAAGTCTTGTAGATGTTTTTCTAGAAATTTATTGCCAAGCAAACATAGATAATGAAGAATACAAGATCTTCAAAATGTTGGTCTGATATATATATATATATATATATATATATATATATATATATATATATATATATGTATATATATATATATATATATATATATATATATCACATCAAGATTGAAGATCTTGTATTCTTCAAGAACATAGATAATGAAGAATACAAGATCTTCAAAATGTCGGGTTCTGATATATATATATATATATATATATATATATATATATATATATATATATATATATATATATATATATATATATATATATATATATATATATATATATATATATATATATATATATATATATATATATATATATATATATATATATATATATATATATATATATACTGAACCCATAATTGTCTTTAAGGTTGATAAAATGAATTGAAAACAGATCTGAGCAGGGACAGATTGTATATTATAATATTAACTCAGCAATAAAACACAGTGAATAATATAAGAGAAACTTGATACATTACTTCAACAAGTTTGCTTATGTATTTTTCGATGATATGTATTGCATTTGGTGCCATTTTGATATATTCACCTTTGCATGGTATATAAATGAGCAAACTTTTCATATTTTGTCTCTATTGGCTTGGAATCATGGTTGCAAATCTTAAAAATAGTTTTTATTTATATATTTATTTTTCATTTTATTGAAAAATAATTATTTAATGTATTTTTTTTAAAACCGGTTCATTGAGATTTGATCGCTACCGGTTAGACCGGTTCCGGTTCGAAACCCGGTTCATTAGCTCCACCTATCCGGTCACTGGTTCCGGTTTTAATAACTATGATATATATATATATGATTAATAATCTTTACAAGACACTACTTTTTGTTTCTGTTGTAGATTGTTGGGTGAATATTTGTTACCATCGCCAAATACTTTACCTCGAACATATCGAGATCTACGTGCTATTATGAAACACTTTGGAATGGAATATAACACTATAGATGCATGTCCTAAAGATCATATTATATATTACGGACAACATGCGTTGAAAACAGAATGTCCGAAATGTGGTACCAGTAGATATCAAACAGATCAACTAACCAAAAAGGTGCCTCAAAAGGTTCTTCGTCATATTCCCATAATTCCACATTTGCAGCAAATGTTCAGGTGTAACAGCATAGCACAGTTTATGGATTACCATTCAAAGAATAGAAGTAAAGATGGTGTTCTTCGAATGTCTGCAGATGGTTTTGCATTTAGAGAAATCAAGGAAAAATATGTAGATTTTAAAAATGAACCTCGTAATGTCAGGCTTTCATTGGAAGCTGATGGTGTTAATCCATTCGGAGAGCTTAGATCTACTTACTCAGTGTGGCCTATTTTCGTTATCAACAATAACATTCCTCCTTGGATGTCAATAAAGAGGGAGCACATAATGTTTACTATGATTATTCCAGGTATTTGATACATTATTTTTTTGAATGTAACATTTTCATTTCTCTCGTTGTTTGCATAAATATATATTTTATTTACTTACTTACTTATATATACATATATCATGGTAGTAATTATTATGTACTGTAATTTTTAACAATTAGGTAAGTACCAGGTCAAAGATATGAATGTGTATATTGAGCCTCTTATCGATGAGCTAATACATTTATGGCATGGCATCACTATGTATGACATCACTAAACAAATCAAGCATAAGAGATTTCAATGTTGTGGAATGCTTGTATGGACAATTCATGATGCCCTAGGACTAACACATGTTTGTGGTATGTAATATTTCATTGCACTTTAATATAATACATAATTATCTAAATTAGATATACCATATTGCATGTTTTAAAAATGATCTCATAGTATATTAATTGTTATTGATCCATCTATTGCAGGTCTTCAAACAAAGGGTAGATTTGCATGTCTATTTTGTGGCCCTAAGATGAAGTATCGTCATTCGCCAGACTTAAAAAAGATGGTGTTTGATGAGTTTAGGCACTTCCTCCCTAGGAACCATAAGTATCGTACTACTGAAAAACATATTTTCAATGATAAAGAAGAAACTAGATTAAAACCACGAAGAATGACACCTCAGTTGTGGATGTTGGAATATAACAGAATTAATAATCGTCGAGCAGCTGGTATATATATATATATATATATATATATTATGTTTTTATGTAATGTTTGGAATTTTTGTTTTAACTAATGAATTTATTTTATTGTATTTTATAATTAATATTGTTCTTATTTATTTTATTCTTTGATATCAAGGTCATCTTCGCCGTGAAGGTACTAATATTGTACTTCCACCTGGAATGAAATGTTATCCTTCTCAATTCGCGAGGTTTCCCTACTATGAGGACCTAAAAATAGCTCATTTGTTTGATACAATTCATGTTGGGAAGAATGTGACAGAAATGTTATGGCGAACCATAGATGGTGCACATGATAGAGATAAAATTGAAAAAATTTGTGCTGACATTGAGAAATCAAATCATGCATTGAAAAGTGTGATCGACGGATCAAATAACAATGGAGGTCAAAATTATAATAATATTCCATGGTTATTAACAGAACAACAAAGCAATGATGTAAAAGAGGTCGTTAGAAGAATTAAATTTCCAACAGGTTTTTCTTCAAACATAAATAATATCTTAACGAAGAAAGGTGACTTCAGTGGGGTGAAAACACATGATTGGCATACCTTTGTTAAGGTAGTTTTTTTGGTATACGTTTTTGTATGTTATTGCTTGAATACATATTTTAAATTTTCCTTTTTTCTGTTTAATTTGGAAACCAATAACGATTCATTTTTTATTGTTATAGTATGTTCTACCTATATCTCTCCCAAACGACTTCGACAACAATGTCAAACAAGTTATATATGGTCTTAGTAAATACATGAGGTAAGTAGTTTTGATTTATACAAAAAATCTAATTGCTACAATTTCTTTTCGTACTTGATGAAATGATGTATTAATTTACTTGTAATGAAATATATATTATGTTTCATTGAAATAACCTTGTGTAATGATTTGCAGATGGTTGTCATTGAAATAAATCCATCAAGATGAAATAAAGTATTGGAAGAGAGAAATTCCTTGGCTAATGTGTGAAATGCAAAAGTATCTACCTCCAAAATTTTTCAATGCACAAGAACACTACTTGATACACCAAGTTGAGGAGATTGAAATGTGTGGACTAGTACACACAAGGTCAATGTGGATGGTCAAGAGGCACTTGAAATCCTTGAAGGCTTTGATTAAACAAAGAGCACGACCTAAGGGTTCTATGGTGGAGGGATTTGTGGTATATCAATCCATGGTGTATATTAGTCATTATCTTCCTAAATTAGCTATGCCAGCCATGAAGGTGGTGGATTGCATTTGGGATGTGAACTCCATCAAAAAATTTGAAGAGGAGCACCTGTTGGGAAAAGGTAGAATGAATAAAGTGAGAGGTAAAAGATTTATTATGTATAATACATATAATGTTTCATTTTTTTACATCATGTATATGATCATTATATTCATTTAGGTCTTATTCTTTCGTAGTTTATTAATTAATATAATTTACCATGGTTATAGGTAATATTTATTAATATTGGTGAATTATTGTTTTTTTATTCAGGTGCTCAAGATTATGAGGCACTACTTTTATACATTGCAAACAATCTTGAGTGGATGAGTGAATGGATTGAAACATGTAAAGCATGTAACGATGGTAGGTTATCATGGAAAGTACTGTCTGAATTGATTAGAGAAGCGTATCGTAGTGGAGATGGGAACGTTACGGACAGGGAAATCAATTTAGCATATGGTTTGAAAGATAGAAAGGTAAGCAATTAATTCACCTATTTATAATGTGACAAGAAGTTTGATTTTTCAGTTAATTTTCATGTTGTGTAAATTATGTGTTTAATTATTAATTGAGAATGCATCTTTTTCATGTTTGGCATATTGTAGTTGAAACACCACAAGGCTATGTGGTGCAATGGTCGTCAATTTTGCGTTAAACAGTTGGATGATAACAGGAAAACTTCTGATAGTGGGATAACTGCAGTATTCCAGGTCACTAATGTTTCCTCCAGGAGTGACAGACATCCTCGAGAATCTGAAAATAGATATTATGGGTTCTTAGATGATATAGTTGAGTGTGACTTTAATTCCTTCAAAATAGTTTTGTTCGACGTCAAATGGTATAGGCTACGAATGAATGTACGTGATGATGAAAGAACACTTATTCAACATGACAATGGATTTCCAATGGTTAAAACATCGCAGTTTGAAGCAGGAAAATATCGCTATGTTTTTCCAAGCCAATGCGAACAAGTCTTTTACTCAGAGGTTCCAGGTGAGAACGAATGGTAATTTGCTATTAGATATGATCCAAGAGGAAGGCCAGTAGAGTATACTGTAGAGGAAGAAGATGATGCAGCAGATGAGCAGGAAGATGCATTGACAGATGAAGAAGATATCTTAGAAGATGAACCGGGCATAGGAGATGAGGCAACAATTATTGATGATGATGTCGATGAGGATATTATTGAAAATGACATAATTGATGATGATGATGACATGGTCGATCATTTCAACACTGTTTCTGAATCAGATGTTGATATAGATGTCGATCAGTTGGATGAAGATCAAGAAGATACAGAAGAAGAATATTGATACATATGTTATGTTCGAGTATGAGCTGGTATGTTATAACTTTATATTTTAATATGTAGGAATTATTGTTTGTTGGGAAAAATACTGAGAGGGGGGGTGAATTAGTATTTAGGGCTGACTGAAAACTTTTCACCAGAGATCTTATTATGTTGTTAATTATTTACTTAGATTATTGCATCATTCTTTTAGTAAACATGTGAAAATAAATAACAAAATAAGCCATTACACAAAAGGAACACATATGAACACCAGTATTTAAGGTGGAAACCCAATTTGGGAGAAAACCACTGCTGCTGTCGTCTCAGTCTTCAATATTTTTTATAAAGAAAACATCTTACAATTTTGTGCTGGCGCAGACTCATACCAGCACTCAGGCACCAACCTGCAGAAGGCTTCAACCTTCTCTCGTTCTCCAGCCTCTCCTGGAAGGGAGCTTCGACCCCCTGATTTAACACCAGCTTGAACTAGCAAAAAGCTTCCACTTCTATGCAAAAGACTTCAACCCTCAGATCCACCGAATTTCTTCAATTTCTTCATCAGACTTGCATCAGATATTTATTATTTCTTTGCTGATCTTCCTAGAGCTTTTTCATTTCCTCGATCAACTCCATAGGTGCATCATGGATTCAGCGTTATCAGACAACAAAGTTCGATCATGCAGATCTCATAAAGAGATTTTTATTTACAATGCCTCTGCATGCACACCTCGTACTATGATTCTCATCACCTTATATAGTTTTCGCCTTTATTGAAACCATGGGTCAAAACCATTCAATTGTTAATGGTATTATTAAAAGTCGAACCAATCCAAATTGAAATCCCGATCTTTGTTCTTCCATGCTCGAATTGTCCCAAAGGTAATCTCTATCTCCGCCAAATAATACTATAGCCAAGGTAAAGTACCAATAACGTGCCGATGATGGTTTTTTTTCTTTTATTTATCAAATTCGTGGAATTTGATAAATAAATATTATTCACAACCTTTGGCAATTAAATATATAATAGAACTTTATAGTAATAACCAGCGCTTTTATCAAAAGGATTTTAAATAGACCTTTGGTTCCGGCCCCACATACATAATCGACGGCCCAATCAATATAATTTAAAAAACTGGGGCCCATCGCTTACGATCGTTTCCATCCGACGACGGAGAACACATCGCTCGGCATCAGATGATCCGATGGATATCATTCGTTGATGATGCACGGATGATAACGCGCAATGGCGCGCCATACCTTGGGTAACTTTCGCGCATCTATAGAAAATGAACATCATCCGATGACCCCTTCCCAGATCAACGGTGCTTATCAATATCGCTGGGCATCCTGGGTCGAGCAATAATGCGCGATGGCACGCAGTGACAAGCTATTTTGTGGAGTCGTACAAGGACGTGTGTCGCGCGTTCTATGGAATCGCTCCTAACCTCTTGAAAACTGCTTGCCCGTCGAAGGTGGTGCGATAGAAACCACAAACCACCTTTACTATTTTCTCGGTCATGGTTCCGCTCTTCCACGCAGGGTTCCGTCGCACTTCCGTTTGTTATGTTCCACCTCTTTCCTTCCAAGTTCCGTTCATGATTCCAAAGGGTTAGTCTGTGTTCCACCGAAAGTTCAATGCCAAATACTTTGTTTTAGTTCTTTCGCGTTATAACTTGTTTGCTCTCGCTCCTCGTTCCTTTCTCCATGAAAGCCAGTCAGCTCCTTAATAATAGCGTAGACCCTTCCATCATATATTTAACGAATATATATAACTCCACTATCTACCAGTTTGGATACACTGTCAACCGTATTAACATCGGTTCCTCGATCAACATACAGAGCACAAGGTTTCTTACGGATGTCAATTATCCTTCATCAGGATGCATACATATGTTCACACATGAATTAACTCGTCCTTATTTATATCGATTCTCCATTAAATACCGAGCTTGCCATCAAGGACAATCATATAATAGGATACAGGAAACATATTGCCAACATTGTCTTTAAATAATTTACTAATTATGCGGGTTTGTTGCATGTTGTTTATTATTTCAAACCAATAAAAAATGGCCTTACTATTGCTTATTATTTTGCAGGATTCACACGATTCATTTGATTCTATGGTCAAGTCTCTGAAAAAACCAATTAAGCACTTAAATAGTCAAGATCTGGAAGACAGGCTTTACCCCCACCATAAATTGCTGAAAAACCGGCCTTCAGTTCAGCTTGTTGTGCTAAAGACGAGGGTGGATTTGCATGATCAGTTGAATGAAAATGAATCAGATATTCGGGATGCTTTTGAGGGCAGATCCATAAGCCCCATAGATGAAGATCCCATTGCTGCAGAATTTCTATCTGCGTTGAAGCACAAGTATAGTGTTGTATCGGAATACAAATTAGAGGACAACTATACCAAGTCTAAATCAACTGAATCCAATTCTAGTGCTCTTGAACTTACCGAATTAAAGCCAGAAGCAGGATTTACAATCTCTAATGGGAACGGGTATGGTAGTTCCAATATTGGATTGGATGTCTGGAGCTCTGCAATAGGCACTAGACCTGATCATAATGAACCCCAACTAATTCAATGTGATGAAAATATGGACTTTGATGATGATCAGGAAAACAAGCCAGAGCATTTTGGAAATATTGAAGAAACTGAAGAGGTTTCCTGTGATCGATTGAATCAACTCAGCCATAAGACATCTACTGCAGGCTGGTTTGTATCAGAAGGAGAATCGATTTTTCTTTCCCAAGATGATGGATGCTGCTCTTTTCACGATATAGCAAATTCAAAGGTGTGAAGGTTTTAATTATTGTACTTAATTTTTGGGTTTATGGGTGTTATAATTTATACATTTTGGGATTTTCTATTAGAAATAGGGAAAAGCCTAGGGGTTAGATTATTCTCATGGTTTAAATTTCTATATTTGAAATAAAATTTACCAATTTCTATTTAAAAAAATGATTTGCCTAAATATTTGATGTAGTTTAAATAGGATGTAGTTCATTTAAAAGACTATT
The DNA here is from genome assembly GCA_034641835.2 of Pinus albicaulis. Lineage (NCBI taxonomy): Eukaryota > Viridiplantae > Streptophyta > Pinopsida > Pinales > Pinaceae > Pinus > Pinus albicaulis. The sequence continues at coordinate 73,154 of JAXQQM020078835.1, read as the reverse complement.
GAAATTTTCTAGAAACTATGATTGGGATTTCAAGAATATTTCTGCACTCTTTAAATTTTCCCTTAACATAAAGGGCATTTGATGTATGACTAATACTCAGTATTATTTTTTTCCAATCTCCAGGAGAAGGCTGAATATAAAGCTCCATATGGGCTTACCCCAAACATGTGGGGTGATTGCTGGTTGATCGGAGCAGCTGGTTCAGATGGTCGCTCTGGTAAATATGTTGTGGCAGCATCTGCAGGTTGTACATTGGACTGGGACACAGTGCGGGACTTTTATCTTAAATAAGTGTGACTATCTGAATTCAGAGACGCTAGCTCAACGTCCCATTGTTCTGTCTCATCTCGATTTAGCGAGAGAGGGATGTCTCGGGGAGAAATTTTGGCTTTGCAAATGTTGTGCCGGAGAATCAACATTGGTGGTATAGGCCATGTGGGCCTCTTATGGTATCTACTGCCAGTGCCCAAAAGACAGTTAATATTTATGATATTCGTGATGGAGATCCTGTGATTTCAATGTGTTTGTTTTGAAAGTTTAGGTTTCATGGTAAATCATCAATGGGCTCTAAAATAAGGCCACATTGAAATCTTGGATACATGTTTCATGCCAAAATCAGTTGTATCTTCCATAAATACACAATCTTGGACCACTCTGTATAAATCTGCTTCTCGGAAAATATTACATCTCCCTCATTATACAGGTGGTGTTCTTACATGCATAACAAAGGCATTGTTTTGGCAATCATTTTTTAAGTCACTAGATATTGTGGGTACAAGGATCTAGGGTCTCCACATGAAACTGTGTTGCCCGGAGACTCACTCTGCCTGTCCTTAAATTTGTAAACATAGTAGTATGCCAATGCTTCTTTCATTTTGTATGCATAAGACGATTTTTTGTCCAAGTCCATAATTTTTTTTAAGTTTTATCCATCCCAGTTTTGTTGTGAATGCACAGGTTTTTGGCTCAACACATATCTATTATATCTTTGTACTTTTCCTTTACTAACTATTTGAAATTTCTAGTTATATTTAGAGGTGTCTTTTAAGGGATGAGGGGAATTACTTGGATTTAATGCTCCCAGGCTTATCATTTATTCTCCAAATGAAGCCCTGTAATCTGTAACACTATATGGGCATGCAACTCACTTGTTAAAATATAGTTGATACAATATGTTGTACATGAAGCCTGGAATTTTGTACATTCCTGGAATATATTAATTTGCAGGCATGCTTAAAAGAGAGATAGGGTTTGATAAAATCAAAAACCCTGAACATGAAGAAAAAAAAGAGGCAATTATTTTATACAAATAGAACCAAGACACTATCTCCTCATTAATAACAAAACCTCAGTCCAAAAATCATATGTACAAATTCTAGAAGTTGAAAGTTGAAAATTTCTGAAATGGAACCAGGCCCTTTTCAAAAGAATAAATTTAGTAAAAACGAGGGTGAAGAAATTTATCTTATCAAAATTTCCACATACCGTGTTAGCAAGGAATGACTACGAGTCCTGAGCAGTGAGACTGAGGAATTTCTCTTTTGCTGCAGGTTGCAGTTCTCTTCTCCAACACGATGAAAAGAAAATTCTTAGCTTTGGAGTCTGAAGCCCGAGTCACAACTTGGAAGTTGGTAAGGAAAATTATTAGGGTTGTTGCCAGTTGGCTTGGAGTTCGCAGCCTCATTAATTTTCTTTAATGCATTTCCTTCAATGCTGCAGTTTTCACTGGCCAGCAACCTTTACAATAAAATTTATTAGACCCGTCACGCTACGAGGAAAATTTGACGTGATCACTGATCATTGATTTATTATTGTGATAACAAACATTGGAGATTTACTGTCCTGTTTTAAAGTTTCATTTTTTTTTTAAATTGAAACCGCCGTCGGTATACCGACGCCTTGTAAGCGTCGCTCTTCTGACGTTTTGAACGATTTCCATTTTCGTCGGTCTTGTGACGTTCGTCGATATTGCGACAGTTCTAGAAACGTCGGAAGAGCGACAGCACAAAGACGTCAGAAGGGCGATGTTCAAAATTTCGGACCACATTTCGTCAGAATTGCGACAGTTCTTCCTGGCGTCGATATTGCGACGCTTTTGGAAAGCGTCGGTTTTGTGACACTTTTGCAATACGTCGGTCTTCTGACACTTTTGTACAGCGTCGGAAATGCGACAGTTTAGACACGTCGAAAGAGCGACAGTATAAAGACGTCGGAAGAGTGACGTTCAAAACGTCGGACGACATTTCGTCGGAATGGCGACACTTTACAAACGTCGGAAGAGCGACATTAAAAACGTCGGACCAAATTTCATCGGAATGGCGACACTTTACAAACATCGGTTTGGGAAACGTCGGAAGAGAGATGTGTGTTTGGAAGCGACGGAAAAAGTGTCGGTAGTGCAACACTTTGTGAATGCGTCGGAACTGCGACCGCATGACAAATCACGTTTTTCCCGTCCTCGAACTGTCACTCTTGCGACGACTGTGTGTCGGAATAGCGACGATTTGGCCGTCGGAAATTGCTCCAAATTTTCTAGTGTATGCATGCCTCACCAACTACCTCTAACTCAAAATCTACTAGCTAATTGATTTTATCGCTATCAGTTAACTATTTCAAGTTATCATTGAGAATAGATTACAGTATATTTTCCATCTTAATTAAGGGATAACTAAAATATACATTCACCCAAAAATAGCATTGTGGGCCCCACCCTAGTGTAGGTGCTTAATTCACTTGGCGTGGGTGCTGAAATTTTCTTGTTGAATCTCAACATTGTAGCAAACCACAATTATTTTCAGGAAGATAAGGACTTCACACAAGAGCAAGGTGGAGTACCTTCATTAGAGCTCAAAGTCAACAACCGAAACAGAACAAGAATTATTGAGATTGTAAAAGTTAATGTTATTTTTCCTCACTTATTTGTTTAGTGAAAATCAACTTTTGGAGGTCCAAAAGTTCCTAGTGGGGAGGTATGGTCCAGAGATCAAAAATAGCCTCAAAAATGAAAGTTCTTGGAATCTCCTGAAACTAGCGTCAAGTCATAGTGTTTGTCATCCTAATTCCAACGACGCTTGAATTGCCTCAATCTAACGATGTATGAAGCAGTTATGGTGTTCTGAAGTTTTTGAGAAATAGTTAAAAAGTCAAAAACAGGGTTGACTGGGTTTTTGACTGGGTATTCTATAGAAATTTTGATGCCTCGAAAATCATTGCAACAACATCAGGGAAAACCACCAAGTCGGGAATGTAAAAAACCATCCCTTATCCATTTGAGATAGTGGCTCTGACTAGGGATTATGGGACCAGTTTCACAATGACATATAGTTGAGTGTATGGGTGGTATTTTATAACTATGACTTGATGAATGAAAGTAAACAACAATCATAAAAAATATATAAACCTATCTTTATCTCGGGATGAATATTTCTTTTATATATGCAATTTAAAATATGATCTTAAGTCTATGTAAATGAAGATTTATGAGGCAATTATAAAAATGTAAAACAATTTAAGATAATTGATTTGATTAAATAGTTAATAAAATCAATTTTTTAAGCACGTATCACATTTAATAATTGTATGTGTTTGTTCATGTATTAAAAATGGAAATCTAAGCATGCTCAAAATTGAATTAATGTTGGATTATGTTTAAAAGGATCCATATAACAAAAACATCATAAGAAAATTAAACTATTTATCATATGAAACAGAACATCAACATAAACATAGAAATAATATATATCTTAGTTTTGCTTTTTTGAAAAAGAGTCCTTGGTCCAGCCTTTCTATTAAGAGAAACTTTAAGAGTAAAAAAGTGCAACTTATGTAAAGTATTCTTTTCAAAATTTAAGGACCCTTTCTTCAAAGACATGAAAGGGTCTATATAGTAAAATAAAAAATATAAAAATATAAAATACATAAAGTGCTAAGGAGGTTATAACAAATCTCCTTAAAATAAGTAAAATAAAAACAGAAATAGATTTTGTTAGGATGACTCACTTCATGAATGTGGTGTTGTCTATGTTGTCATTTGTTTCTTGAGTTGAAGGATGTCTACCATAGGCTGAACTTCACGAGGATGGCCTAACCTGACACACATTTATCCTATACAAACTGCATCTGATAGTGGAGGCATCATGTAAGAGGAATTTTCAATTAGACAATGCAACATTTTCCATTGGCATGTGGCTTGACTAAGTGCTACTAGTACTTTTCCCAATCAATCTTCTCCTATTTTATGATGCTTTCTTCCTTCATTTTAGACATTTCCTACCACTCTCTTATCAAATATTTTAAAACAGGTAGAGAACCAGGTGGGAATTTATCAATCAAATTAGCAGCAATGAATTTTTGGCTAACTGTTTCAACAATGTTTTCGGCAACATCTCTTGCCCTGAAATTTTCCCTTTCCACCTGCTTTAATTGTATATCCCAATCGGTGAACAAGGTTTCCTTTTTAGAATCTTCGATCCTGGGAATATTTTCATTTCGGCCTTCTGCAGTATCTTTCCAGGTGACATATTGGGAGACTTTATCATCAATTTCATCAAAGTTGATCCTCTGGTCAGCTACTTGATTCATTAGCAAATCACTTTTTCACACAACTCATTTATGCTATACATTGTTTGACAAAAAAAAACCTGTTGTTGAGCCAACAAAGTGTTTAGTTCTAGTGCTTCCTTTTTAAAATCATCCAATTTTGGATTATCCTTTAACTGTTCCATAGTAAATTGCAATTTATGGATTTGGACATCCTTAGCACCAATGTCAGATTGATGCTACAATTTTAGTTGATCCATATTTTTTTGAAGCTGTGTGAATTGTGCTTGAAGTTGTAGGTTAATACTCTGCATTTCTGCAAGTAGCTCTTGCTCTAGATGAAGGAATTTTTCATCCTTCTCCTTTACTAGTTGTTTTATTTATGTAGCTTTATCAATCGAGGAAGATGCATAAGCACCTGCGAATTGAGCTAACCTTGATAGATCCTAGGATGGATATGATTAAGGGTCTTTCCAAACTATCTCCATGGGAACATCACCAGGAACTAGAGCCTCTAACTATTCAATTCTTCTCCTCTTCCTCTATCTTCTCATGATAGCCTTATGCTTTGCACTGTAAAATATATCCAAAGGATGGATTTCCTCTATCTTCAATACTATTTCAGATGTTGGGTAGGTCGGGATGAATTCAAATTCTTCTCTGCTAACATATTTGTCAGTAGACCCAGCAGTAAACGGGTTCTGACTTTTGTCATGAGGTGTTCCAATTGTCTCTTGATGATCAATGATTACCACTTCTTGATTTCCCTTAAGTTGTTGATTGAATTCTTTCCAGACTTCTTGTAGGTCACTGGAAAACAGTGGGCTATCAGCCTATAAATCTATTGGGTTAACTTCTTTTGATCTACTAAGGACTTCAGTATCCTTAGGGGGCTGATATTTTTTCTATTATTATTTTTTACCTTTCTCCATAATAGGTTGGGATACCTCTAAAATGTCTAGAGGGATGCCTCCCAACCTATTGTTTTTGTATTCTTTGAACTGTTCCATTTGCTCAGGGTTAAGGCGCATCGCTACCAACTTTTCAACATCTAGATAGGTATTGGCATACTCAAATAAATTGTCATAATCATGATCCTCATGAAGGAAGTGTATGATCTTAACCTGAGTTGTAACATTTAGAGAAACTTTATTTGGATCAAACTATCTATTTAGAATTGTAAATAATTTCAAACATTGGATATGAGCAACTTCTAATCCATCATGTTTAAAATTTTCCAATTCATAAACACCATAGCGAATGGGAAAATTAGGCCAGGAATCTTTCTCTGCCTCTTTCAAGGCTTTGGTCAATCCATGACCCATTGTTTGGTAAGAAATTTCTCTGGCTAGAAGTTTGTCTGGAACATATAATGGGATTACATGGGGTTCAGTAATGCTTCCATATACTCTGACGTAAGAAAATAACTCCTTGCCAACCCATTTCCCTATGCTTATAAAATCAGCTTGAGATTCTTTAGACAATCTTGGGGCTTTTTCATTAAAGACAGCTTGGAAGAGTGGAAGAATAACTCCATGACAATTTTTGTAAAAATTGGATTTATATTTAGATTCTCATAGAATAATATGGTAAACATGAATAGGAATGGGATTTTGGATGGTCCATTTCCAACCCATGGTTGGAAAATTAGAGGTAAAATAGACAACGTCCATGATGTACGCACTCATAAAGAATGGGGGGATTTTCTTGGAGTAAAATAACGATTTTTCATCTATTAAAGGATCTGGGAAGAAATATTATTTGACAAAATGGTACCCCAATCCATAATGTAGGATTCTATGACGACCTCCATAAAAGGGACCCATTCAATTAAAAGTTTAGTGGTATTGGGTGAACCCAATAGCCTATACATCCTAGAAAAAACATAAAATTAGGGACCACCCAGATAAGCAGTGGAATACATACCCTTGTCATCTTGCTTGTGTTTGTTGGGGTTGCTCCTGCATTGCTTTATAGGGTCTGATTGCAGCTTGTTTTCTTTGGAAAATTGCTTGAGGAAATATTTTCCATACACCATTTGGGGGTCTCGTATATGGTGCATTCTCTTCAAATCCTCTGCTCGAAATGACCCTATCGTTGTGCCACTCATTGTGAGAAAGGTTTTGTCGCCAATGTTAATATTATCAATAATCCATTTCACCATATCTCAATATGGTAAAATATTAAGGCACGTAGAAATTCTATGAAGAAAAGGGTTGGCCATATCAGAAATGGTAGATTCTGAGGAGTTAGGGCAATGTTTATTGTCGCTGTCCTTTTGACCATGTGAGGTTTTTCATCTTTGAAAATACTGTACATTGATTCCCATGAAGAAGAACCACTTTCTGAAGCGCATGCAGTGTCTAAAAATAGGGGCATCATCTCGGTTACTTTGGGAACGAAAGGTGTAGGATTAGTCAGATCCATAGGTTTCTTTGATTTTTTAGCAGCCTCAGACATCTCGGAGAAATATTGTTTTTCTGGACTTTCATGTAAATGGGAAGAACAAGTAGTGAAAAAATAATATGCGAGAGCGATGTAACAATTAAACTGAAATCATGAAGAATATTATGTTGAATGCGAAGAAATCTAAAATATTTATTAACGGTCAATAAAATCTCGTTTGGAGGCTCATGGATATCATATCGTAATGATTGTGAATTTATGGAAAACGTGGATTCACGTGCCTGAAGGGACACTTAAGAATTTTTTAAAATAAAGCATCCTGCATCACAATTTAGTTTGTGTGTCAAGGTCTCAAAACACCGAGGTTTTTTTCGATTGTGATTGAACCTTTTCTCTTTTCAAACCATGCTTTAGTATATGAAATTATTTTTAAAGGTTTTTAAACATTGGCTAGGAAAGATAAGGGTAAATTATTTTTCGATGCGATATCGCATCACAATCGCGGTCTCAGTGAAATTGGAAGGTGAAAGGATGATAGAAGGCGAAGAAGTGATGTGATATATCGCATTGGAGAAATGAAGGCGGGGTGGAAAATATGATAGTGGGAGAAATTGCGAACTTGCGATTGGTGACGTGGCAAAGGCGGGTACCGCTAATAATTTTTTTATGACATATATCTTCACCGGAGATCGTTTTTCCTTTACTATTGTATTTTCACTTTCATTTCCCCTCTTCCCTAGAAAGCTTTTTTTTCGCATGTTTCGAGGTATTGGGAGACCCTATATTGAAAATTTCATGTGCAGCGGCTTATAATTTTATTTTTTATTTCTAAAATTTATGATTTATCCCTTTCTTTGGTTTTCCCTTTAATTATATAAGCAATCATCTTTATGACTTTGATTCATATTTATACATATAAATCACAACAATTTTATTTTCTTATCCTAAAAATTTAGAAGGGTCCCCATTATTTTCTCTAAGGCATATATTCTAAAAATAATGGGGGTTGTTGAATAGCACAACAACAGCTAACATCATCATATGACTATGCAGGGTACAGTCAACGATGGAACAACCAAGTTTTTACAAGTGACATGTCTAATATATAGGGTTCATTTGGTGTTTTTTGGTTGGTTTTTGAACTTTGAGGTGGCCCAATCAGAGGTTTTCACGTGGCCATCTATGATTGGTCAAAATTTTTATATAGGAACCATAGGCCTCGGTAGGTTCACACCACGTGGTTGGTTCTTAACCCATGACGGTCATGGGTTATATTTATTATCGTAGTTTTGGTGGTTTGGGAGGAGGGGCCGGGATGTTAGCCCCGACCCTAGGTCACATACCCACCATATACCCCACGACAGAAGGGATAGGGGTGAGTGGGAGCTTTAGCCCCTGGTCTCGGTGTTTACCATACAACTGATGGCAAGAATTAGTGGAAGGGGTGAGGTAATTAGGACTTGGCCCCCAGCCACGTTGTTACCCACACGACCACAAGGCGAGGGCATGGGCAGATCAGCCCCAACCCCTGGTCTTATTAATTTATATGTCACCATGTTTGGTGCGAAGCCGTCAGGGGTGGGTAGTTTGCCCCGACCCTCGACCCTATAGCGCCACGTGACCCATTTTTTGTGCATAAGGGTTATTGGAAGAATTAAAAAGGCAACAAACTGCAATTTTTGCAGCAAAAATATCGACGATCCCAGGCAAAATTTTCACTCGACAAACTGTGTAAAGGGTGAAATCATCGCACAGTTAGTAGGTTTTTCCAAATTGCAAGACACATAGCAGAGCTTGACTTGGAGAAGCATATCTTGCCCAATTTTTAACCTTTTTGAGTTTAAGAAGAGCCTAGATGGGGGTTTTTTAGCGTCCTAGACTCAATGGAAACCTTAGTTTTTTTATTTGAGCACTTTATGATGGAATTTTTACAGAATCAAATCTTTTAATGCTAGAGGCATAGATATATTTGAAGCAGTATGGAGGCATATTTGAGCATGGAGAGAGCCTAGTTAGAGGTTTTCCAGCATTCCAGTTTCATCTACAGCAATTTTTACTTTAGTAGAGCGGCTCTTTTTAGTATTTTCTCAATGTGTTGAGGTGAGAAGCCCTTTTCAACTCTTCATTGTGAAGGAGTTGCATATTTATGCTTTTGATTTCAGGTGGAGTACAAGGACCTAATGTATGGGAATCCTTTTTATGTTGAAATTTTCATGACTTGTTGTAGGGATTCATATTTTTGAGTGAGAATTCTTTGTAGGAGAATGTTTCTTTGTAGGAGATACAAGCCACTCTATTTTCAAAAAGTTGTATGTACTCATTTTTTGTTGAAATCAATATAGCGGTCTAGCTATTGGAGCAGGCCCGGAGACGTAGCCGAGGAGGAGTGAACTCCATCATCAATGTTGGTTTCTTCTCTTCATGTTTATCATCTTGAGTTGCATGTGAATTTTTTCTCTTTTAAGTTCATGTGAAAACTTAACTCACCAACTTGAAGAGGTTGTGAAACTTATTTTACCTTTGAAGACCCATTTTGTTAACTTGCAAAGTGTGAGAGGACAGTCAGTTTTTATAGGAGTATATTTACTCCATTCTAATATCAATGTTGGGATAGGAGGCCCCCTACTCTAGTATGTGTCACAATGTTTTCTTTCTCATCTAATTGTTGTAAAACAACAACATTAATTTCAAAGTAATGTCAATCATTTCATTGATAGTTATGCAAGATTGATTTTACTAAATTTCAATTGTAAATGTAATTTTAAGATAGTTATACTTCCTAGGACATGAACACAACCCACACTGGAATAAAAATAGTCATTAAAATTATTTTCATCATCTAATTCATTCCAAGAATTCAATCAATTTGGTGACCTTTTTTCCATGGAAGAAATGTGTGTTTAACACTTGATTAAAATAGAGTACTTTTTGTAACAATATCAATTGATCCGTGCTTACAACATTCATTTCCATACTTCCTAATCAATGATCATAATAAATCTTACATAAAAACTCAATTATGTATGATTTATATTACAATTTTTTGCATTAAAGGTTACAAACTTAGTTAAATAGATTAAAACTTTAAATAGCTAGTTTTGCACATATTGTGATTGGACTTTGTATGTTTACAAGACCTGGTTGATAAATTGATGTTTAAAAATTATGAAAACAAGTATCCCAACATGATGTTTAAAAGGTTTGTATTGAGTTTCATGATAATAATATTATTGCACTTATTCTCAAACTACACTTGCCATTTATCATGTTGTTATGAATCGTATGTTATTACACTATACAAAAGTTATAGTTACCAAGGCATAGTGCACAAAGGTGATATACAAAGGTTATGAGTCGCATTATTTAAAGTATGATATCATATAATAAATTATGCAGATGATAGGTTATAAGTATGGCGCAATAAGGGGATGTACATGTTTTACACTTGCCATTTATCATGTTGTTATGAATCATATGTTATTACACTATACAAAATTTATAGTTACCAAGGCATAGTGCACAAAGGTGACATACAAAGGTTATGAGTCGCATTATTTAAAGTATGATATCATATAATACATTATACAGATGATAGGTTATAAGTATGCCGCAATAAGGGGATGTACATGTTTTTGGTTTTGATATGATGTAAAGTTTTATTTGTAAGTCATAATATATAGCTACATGTTTCGAAGGCATTGATTAGTAGTAGATTTATATTAGTTCGAATTGACATGTTATATTGAAGTTGAAGAGATTGGTAATATTGTTTTGTAAGTTACCATTGACATAAATTCCATGCATTGATTCTAAAAATAAGTGGAGAATTAATGCCACTAAATTTGCATCTTACCACCCTTGGAATTTGTTAGGGTTCATTCGAACTATACTTATTCTACTCGTGTCATTTGAGAGGTTTGTATTTGTGTTTTTGAGTTTTAGTTGTTCAACAAATTTCAATGGCTTTATAACCTTAAAATTCACTAGGTAATCAAATCTGGTGAACGGGAGTACTTTTTGTGGTTTAAAAGAATTATATTAGTTAGTTTTTATTACAAAATACTACGCCTAGTATGGTCTGGTTGAATTTTCTTGTTTGTTTCCTAATTTTTCCCCTCACCCATAGATGAAAATTCTTGTGCTATTAAAGTATATTGATATGAATATTTTATTATAACATTATATGGAATTTATTATAATTTTCTAGAGAAATGGATACTCACTACAATGAATAAGAAACATTTAGTTTTGTTTATTCTATCCTGAGTTTATTTCACTTGTCCATAATCACATTTTTCATCCTCTCTTAGTCATTCAACTCGACTTAATTTGCTAAGTGAATGGATTCAAGGTTATACTAAAATATTCACATCAAGATTTGGTTTTTGGTTGACTGTGAAATTAAAGTATTACTCTGTATGGTTGATTGTAATGAAGATGATTGCATAAATTCTGGTAAATTTTATCATATTGGATAGTTTACTTAGGTTGAAGTCTGCGTTCAAAAAACATTTACAGGTAAGTTAAAATACATCTCTAAGATTTGAAGGGAAATAACTTTATGTGAACTTTGGTAAAACTCTAAATAAGAAATAAATGTGTGATGTTTGAGTTAAAAAAATCCATTATTCAAAGAGAAATGTACTATACATGAAACCTTGGTTTTTATCATGCCCTGTTATAAAAAATTATGGGTAAAAGGGCAAAGAATAATTGGAACCCTAAATCACATATGTAGTAATTTTGAATGTTAAAACATATGAATATAAAAGGAAACCTATGAGTTGGAGTCATGATTAGAAAATAAAAATGTGATAAAATGATGTAAAATTTCAAGTCATTGTTGTCACTAAAAATTATATAAATGAAAGCCATAATTTTTCCATATACTTCGTACCAAGTCGTTATGTTGGGTAGAAGTCTTGGATATAAAAAAAAGCCTTACGAGCTAGTGTTATTGGTTGACAGCATTACTATATTATTTCTCTATCCATTTGAAGTGATGTTAGCCTAAAATTTTAAGAATGAGTGTTATATTGGATCCATGTCATTGTTGTTTGACATGAGGTTATTCAAAAAGGAAGAAATGAAGCCCAAGGTATTGCACGTTGCTTGAAAGCTTTGCCTTTACACTCTTTATGTTTTATTTGGCTTCAAAAAAATATATTATGTGGATTTAAATTGATGTTATTTAAAAAATGGCTTGATTCATATTTGTGGCCCTAATTCCTTTACGAATAAAATATTTTGTAGAGGATTCTAGTAGTCATATAACTAAATATTATGAGAGTCTATAACTTGTTGCAATGTACATTCAAAATTCATAGTCATATAAACATTTCGAGTTGAGGGTCGGAATCCTGATTTTAGTTCACAAACTATAGTTAATTCACCTATTCCTACTATCACTTTACATATGTCATTCCATTTGAAAGCAAGTGATATTCCTCGAGTATTATTTGTTATTATAAAATGACTCATGAATTTGAATACTTTGTTCGAAGAGAAACTTGTATTGTAAAAATGAATGATTAGAAAAGAAAATGATTATGCAACTAAGAGAGTTGTTACAATCCTACATATTTTCATTTTCCATTTCCCCTTATTGTTCCCCTTACTTTGATATTTGTCGAACAATGTGAAGATATTTTGGCACAAAAATTGAATATCATTGAAGGCTGATATGCTTTCTTTGAAAGAAAAATAAAGTAGGAATAAGGAGATGGATGTGCATGTTATGATATTGGATTAGCTATCAGATTTATATATGAAGTATGTTTTGGATGCAAGATAGAGTTTTCTTTAGCTTTGCCCTATTTCATTAATAATTTCCATTTTTCATTTCACTCTTGCATGCTTTATCTTCTATGTTATAGTCTAAGCATTCTTTAGTAGATTGAACAAATTTTAGTGAAGTATGTTTTTGCTACATAATGTATTTTACTTCAAGATATTAATTGACTTTATGGAATGGCATAGATAAGTTTCTTTAGCTAGGAAAGCCAAGGAAATAAGAGAGGGAGAGGCTAGAGACCTAATGTAGTATAGAAATAAGAAATAAATCAGAGAATGAGGTTTTCTATACATTTTGATGCTAATTCTCATGAGTTCAACTAGCTTATATAGACTAGTATCCTTGACTTGGGTGGGGTTCCATCCTTTCCACATCATTTTGCTCAGTCTAATGTATCCTTGCAATGCCATCCTAGCATAATGGATTTTCTAGACCCCCTTCCTCATCCTGTGAATGATGGATAGGATAAAAACCCTATATGGCCCCATTTTGGCATTGTTCATTGGCCTACTAGTTGTTTCTAATCTCATGATTACTTTAGCTACTTATTTTACCCGATATCCTTCCAGAAGTGATAAACATCTTCCCCTTTAGCTTCTTGAAGAGAAAGGGAAGAAACATATTGAAGTTTAGAGTACTAATTCTTCATAGTCCTTTTATACATAATCAAAATTGCAATCAATGAAGATATAGAATGGAGGGAAAAAAACCATTTAGTGATATGCACCTTGAGCTTTATAATTTCAAGTTTTATGATAGAATTTATCTTTATTATATTTGAGACATAACTTTTGAGGATGACAACAATTATATGATATTTAATTTTGGAAACTTGAAATATCATACATATATTTTTATAAAGGGAGGCACAAGTGTTATGATGATGATGCATTTATTGATTTATATTTCCTACCATATATATGTTGATACCATTTATTACAAGAGTTACAAGGATAGATTTTATATATTATCAAGTTTATAAAATAAAGAGTCTAGTAGGACCCCACCTAATTTTGGTTAAAAGTATTGAATGCATTTGTGACCTTTTCCTTAAAACAATTTCATTCCCTTGTCAAATAAAAGAATAAGTAAATAATTGAAAGGTATTTGAACTACCTAATTTATATAAATATAAAAGAGGATAAAAGTCACGAATTTAACGGAGGAAAATTTGTGTGAATGTATGCCCAAGTTTGAAAGTGAGTTATCATTCTCATTCGTTTCCATTCTAAGTTTCCTAAGGATAAAATTGTCTTATTGATAACAAGGATATCTTGAAAAGCGACTAAGAAAGATTAAGTAACATTGATCTGCGGTGTTCTTCAAGGTCATATATTTTATTTGTAATATGTTTTCACTTTTTAGAAGTTTTGATGTGATTCAATGACAATTAGTGCTTCCACACAATTTGGCGATGTTATTTACACCTCTTGAACTAATATAGATCATATCTTATTATTCTATCTCTTTCTTTTGGAACTTAGTTCCTTTGTATGATTCCTATTACATCTTAGGCTTCTAAAGACATATATGGTCCTTATTCGCATAAGGATATATAAATACAATTTGTTTTGTAAATTCATATTGGTCTTCAAAAAAGTTTATTTTCTGATTACTTTTACATATTTTGGCTTACTAGAATACTTTGATTATATATTTATATTGTTGTTCAAATTCATCTATTTTCAACATATATTGAAATTTTCCCATTTATGAGTTGATGTTACATCTTTTTATTCTCTATTCTTTTGCCAATATAAGTAAAAATTTATTAAAAAAAATTATGTTCTAAAAATACGTTTCAAATTCCAAGGATTCTATTCTTGAAGTTTGGTTGTAGAAGGATAAATGCTATAAACCTAGGGAGACATTCCCATCTATCTCATTTAGCCTAATGAAATTCGATATGTTTTTTTAGAAGAATCAAAACTTCTCCATCAATAGGTATAATGGAAGGAAATTGAGAAGAATATTGGATATTATGGCCAGGGAATCATCACCAAATATAAGACTTGGGATTTAAGGTTGATCTACGAGGAACAACAACAATAAACATAGTTACCGATAAAATAGGTAACTGAACTGGTACCTTCATTCTTGAGGTAGCAAAAAAAGCACCCGATTTTGAAAAGTGGTGATGCAGAATCACCCTCTCTTTTTTTAGAGCATGTTTTTGGCACTTCATTTTTATTTTTTTAATGTGATGATTTTCATGTCGATTTGGAATAGCAGTGGTGTAGAATCACCAACTTTTTTTAGAGGTTTAATTTTGACACTATACATTTTCTAATGTCTTCTTCTTCCCTCAGATGTTTATTTTTAAGTGCATTTATGTACTTGTGTTTAAAAAAAAAAAAAAAAAAAAAAAAATTGTAATGAAATCTTTATTTTTTCACATAGATAAAAAATTTTAAAAAGGGTCAATATTTTAAAGTTTATATTTTATATATGTTTATGTATTGTTAATTAATATTTCAATTCACATCAAGTAATTGTCGCTAGAACACCAATATTTTGAACCATATGATAAAAAAATACACATTTTCAATATAAATACAATGGAAAAAAGACAATTTTAGAGACTTTTGTTAAAAAAGATATGTTAAATAAACTATTTTTTTGAGAAAATATTAACAAAAAACTTAAGAAAATAAATTTTTCTATGAATTTTATGTCAAAAAATAATAGTAATGACAAGTTTTTTGCAAAAAATCAGGATTCTTCTCATAAAATATCAAAGTCTAAACATTACAACTAAAACTGATTAATAGTTCTCAAAACTAAGATTTATTTGCAATCATAACTTAAATATCATCAACAATATCAACTAATCCATGTTCAACATCTTCTAGAACATCATTAATGTCTTCTTCTGCAATATTTCTGCTTCATTTTGGTCATTGTCATCTTCTAATGGATCTTTCATGTCTGCAAATTTTCCAAAGTATCCTTTTCCAATCATTCCATATAATGGTGGTTGAGGTTCCCTTGCTTTTATTGCCACACGTGATTCATTAAAATTCCCTTTTCTCAAACCAACCTCTTGCTTTGCATTTGGAAGAAATTGAAGAGCGATAGTTCTTTGTTGAATAAATTTGCATTGCACTAGGTCTTTCTCAATGGCAATGCAAATTCTTCCTTTTAGTAGGCAACATGCTAGTGTTGTACCTAATCATTAAGCACAAAATAAATAAATAAGAAAATTATTATAAACACATAAAAGGTAAAAAATAAAATATTTAAATTCAAATTTGTATAATAAATCTTACCTGAAGCTAAGAATAAATCCAAAACCCAATCTCCTTCATTTGAACATAGATCTATAAGATAGTTAACCAATGCTTGCGGTTTTTGATAAATGTTAACTATATCTCCTTTTGTATATTTATCCTCATATGTTAGTTTTCTTACAACAGCATCATGAACCAATACTTGACTATGACTCTTCCCATCTACTTGATTCATAAGAATGTGCTTATAGATATCCTCTTTTGTCCAACATTCAACATGGATGAACTCACAATCATTTATAATAGGTTGACCTTCAGAAGAAACCAGATTTGACTTCTCCCTATAACATAACATAGTAAAAGTTCAATTAAATTGTACATAAATAAAAAAATTTAACAGTAATCGAACATACAATTTTAATGTCTTACCATGTAAGTTTCATCCTTGAGTTTGTTTTTCCCTTGAAGTTCGTTCATAACATTGCAAATTGTGTGTCTGAATGAAATGTCGCCAATCTCCAAAGTGGTGATGTTGCGACTTCTTGAAAACCCGTAACCACTTTACTAAAAGCTTGATAACTATATGGTTCACTATCATATTCTATGTCTAGGAAATTGAAACCATGAGGAATATCTGCAATAACTAGGGCATATTCCCTTTTAGGTATTATTTTTGCATTGTCTTCACATTCACCCTATATTATTTGATATTGGATACTGTCGATCCCATTCCAAAGGAAATGATTAAGAGTATGATCAAGTTCAACAATCACAAGATGCTTCTTTCTCATATGTTCCAACTTAATTTTTTCAATAATTTTTTTGAAAGTATCTGGTACTACACTTTCATCCTTCTTCGACATCTTTGATGACATAAAAAATATATATGTATAAGAAATTAAATAAAAATAGTTTACATATGAATAAAATGAATGTATAAATCAACATAACTTATTGAATTCAATATAAAAATCTTTAAGTGTTGTTGTAGAACTTGATTCTGGGTAGTTGCGCTAGACATCATCCCAATTTTTTTTGTTCTACATTTTAAACATATGTTCTTGTATTTTCGTATAAATCTTCTGAGTAGATAAATAAAGTTAAAATTGTGAATATAGTGACATGTATAACAAATTCTACCAACAACATTATGTTTTATTTAAAATAAAATTATATTCAAATGAAAAGTAGAAATAATTCAAGAAACTTACTTTTCAAATTCTGCGCACATTTCATCCATTGATAATTCACCCGACATCACATGGAATAGTACTAATTTGACTACTTTGTCATCCTTCACTCCTTGCATTGTTCTCCAAGGTGTGATAGTCATATCCTTTGGAAGTTGCTTCATTTCAGGACATGTCTTACTGATGGTACATATTATGGGTTTACTCTTTCTAACCTTCTAATTTTTTATGGAAATATTCTCCCACTGCTCAAAAATCTCGTCAATCAATTCCCATATCTCCCTAGTTCTAAATGCCAACTAAAAAATGTTATCCATGCTTCTGAATATATTTGAATGCATTTTTCCATCTTTTGATTTGATTTTTTTATCAATTTGATAACCTATTTCCATTAAACATTCATTCCAAAATGTTAGACTAACTTGTGCCTTATCCCCACCACATTTTTCTATGAATTCATTATGAATAAATCTGACCCTTTGGATGAAATTCATTTTCATTATGTACTCATTACCTACATTATGATCCCATGCCAATAGCTTTGATTATGTTTTTGTTAAGCCAATGTAAATGATGCATTTCACTGTTTGAAACAGATAGTTATTGGGATATTCCTCAATCAATTGTCTTTTAGCCACTACTGAATGGTTCCCTCCAATTACATAATATTTATAATCAAAACATTTTGTCTTGTCAAATGCCTGTTTGTCGAGAACCTGACGTGGATCAATAAAAACCACATAATCCACCACATGTGCATATGGATTGAACTTGAACAATGTTTTCAGATTATGTACATGTAGGTGATGTGCCTTTCTAATTTGATATTGACATTGTCCTTCATGTGGCCTATAAAATTGGCTGACATTAAGCTTAAATGTTTGGCCACCACAAATTAATTTATTCTTCCTCAACTCAAATCGAATGACATTTTGTTTTGTTTTAATAATTCCATCCTCTAACTCAGCACCTGGTGTTATGACTTCCCTGCTTCCTTTAGAGCTTTCAGCTTGTTCTTCACTGTTGCTCATGAATTTTATAGGTTGACCAAGATTTGATTTCTTCTTCTTATTGGTTAACATAGCACTTTTTATTAAACAAGCTCTTCATCATCAAGTAAAAGAGAGACATCTTTGGCCATTTTTCTTTTTCGTGTCTGATTTCTTTTCTCCTTTTGCACAACTTCTCTAATCTCCTCCTCACTAATTCTATCACAGTTTTCAGTTTCATGTTCCACATCTTCAAAATCAACATGTTTAGGTTTACTAGATTGACCCACCTTAGTGACTCTTGGTTGATCCCCTCTTTGTAATATTGCAATGTCACAAGCTATTGATATTTGCTTAATTCTCCTTTCCTCTTCTTTGTCTATGTGGAAAGTCTTAATCAAAGTCATAACATTTGGCTCCATATAATAAATACCCTCAAACATGTTTGAAAGAGGTGCAACAAAATCCTATGAAACAAAATAAAACATGTCAATGTTCAATAATTTATAAAAAAATGAATGATTTTGCAATAATGCATAACAGAATTATAAATATGCATACTTACAACGTTATTTTCCAATGTTGCTTGCAATATCTGTAGAAAATTTTGTAGATGTTTCATTTGAGTCATACTTGATCTTTGATATACGATATCTAACCTTGTCACATTTATTAGTCATTCTTGCAAGAACATAAATAGTGTTTGTATTCGGCACCATACATATGTCTCCTACTCTGCCCATCACCTCATATGATTCATCTAAGTCAATCATACCACAGATCAGATAGATATATATATCATCCTCCATTTCATTGTCTTCAAGATACCATGAAAAATCAGTTTTATTTATTTCCTCTGCGTTCTTCCAATCAGAAAGAAGCTTTAATGAACCTGGCGGACCACTTGCTTGACTTTTATTACGTCTTTCAATTTTTTATTCTTTAACAGTATGCATAGTGTGTGCAACAATATCCTTATTGCATCCAACAGTATCCATAGTGCGTCTAGCTACAACTTTTGATTTGGCAATTACTGATCTAGGTCCAGAAACATTCACAGAAATTTTTTTGATATCATCTTCCTAATAAAAAGAAATATATTAATGAGAAAAAACATAACTTAATCAATTATTTTTTTTTTAATTTGCCAATATAAATTTTAAATTAATCGAAAATTAATTTCTATAAAATAAATTAAAAAAAAAAAAAACAAAATTTATTTGTAAAACTATATAATTTGAAGATAAACAAATAAAATTAACTATATTATTTTTTAATTTAAAAACCAAATATTTAAAATCATATATATATATATATATATATATATATAATATTTTTTTAATACATTTTATAAAAAAAAAAGGGTTGTTTTAAATTTATTTTAATGTAAAGTAATTTTGTAAAACAATTTAAAAAAAAACAAATTTAATTTGAAACTCAATTTTTTTTTAATTTAAAAAAACAAGAAAAATAAAGTTTAACAAATTTTAATATTAAGTTTTTTTTTAAGTTAAAAACAAAAAAAAATGATTTTTTTTAATTAATTGCTTTTTTTAATACAAAATTAATAAATTTTATTTTATAATAAAAATGTTTTAAATTATAAAACATTATAAAAAATATATTAATAAGAATTTTTTATTTTTATTTTTAAATTTAAAATTTAAAATTTTATTTGTTTTAAAATTTGATTTTAATTTTAATATTGAAAATTTTAAAACATAAAAAAAATTAATTTTAATATTATAAATTTTAATATAAAAATTATTTAAATTATAAAGCATTATAAAAAAATATTAAAATGATTTTTTTTTTAATTTTATTTGTTATAAAACTTAATTATAATATTTAAAAGTTAAATTTTAAAATTTTAAAATATAAATTAATTTTAATAATATAAAATTTTAATATAAAAAATAATTAAATTGAAAAAAAAAAAGTAATACCTTTTTTTAATAGAAAAAAAATTGGATCCCAACCGGCCTTCGACCGTGCTAGTGGCAAAAAAAATAACTTTTTATTTTTTTTAAACAATAATAATAATTAATTTAAATAATAATAATAATATATATATATATATATATATTATATTTTAAATAATAATATAACTTAAATAAATTTAAAGTTATTAAAATAAAAAATAAAAATAAACAATTTAAATAATAAATTCAAAAAAATAAATTAAAATTATTTTTAATTGAAATTATTTTTTTAACAATAAAAATATATATATTTAAATAAATAGTTTTAAAATATTAAAAAAATAATAATAATTTAACTTAATTTAGTTTAATAAAATTTAAAAAACAAAAATAAAAGCCTAAAATTATTTTTTAATTGTAAAATTTATTTATAATAATAAAAACAAATTTAATAAAACAAAAAGAAATTGGTATTTTCTTTAAATAAATAATAATAATAAAAATAATAAAAATAAAAATAAACATTAAAATATCTAATGCTATTTTAAATGGTAAAATTTCATGTTTTAAAATAATTTTATTTTATTTATTTATTTATTTATTTATTTTATTTTTTATTTTTTTTCGATTGTACTTTTAGAAAAAATAAAAATAGAATAAATATAACTGGTTTTTTGATGTGCATAGTCGTTTTTTAGTTTTTTGTTTCGTGGAGGAACTCAGCAACCTTAAAAAGGAAAAAAATTCTAAATTTTTGTCCTAAAAAACCTAAAAATTTGAATTTTTTTTTCCATTTTTTTCGCTATAAAAATATAAAAAGTAGGGTTTTTCAAACCTAAAAACCGTAAAAAAAATAGTTTGCAACATTAAAAAAAAAAAAAAAGACAGATTCTCCCCAAATTCATCTTTAAATGGCCAAAATAGAAGGAAAGCTAACCTTAAAAATGCGAAAAACCCCTGTTACCAATGCCAACGCAACGCCTCCACAAAATTACCAATGCCAACACAACGCCTCGAATGTGAACGGAATGCCTCCACAAAATTTCTCCAACAAAACCTAGAAGACTTGATGTAACGTGAGGAATAGAAACAATGATTGTTATTATATTGCGAAGATTGTGTGATGGGTTTACCGTTTCGTGAATGTGGGATTAAAATTCAAAATTAAAAATATTTACATGTAGTTAATATTATAGGTTTATATTAACTTTTATTCAATGTTGGCAAAAAAATAAAACATAAATTTTAAAAAATTATTATAATACGTAGTTAATATTTAATTATTCAAATAAGAATTTTTTTTAGTTTGGAAGGCATGCATGAAAGGAATATTTTGTGGATATTTTGAATAGAAAGTAGGGTGAAATATTTATAGACCAACATTTTATTATAATGTTATGAAATACATTTTAGACGAATATTTTGTATGAAAATATTTCAAATGAAAGCTTTGGAGGGAAAGTTTTTAATGAAAATTTTTTGGGAGGGGGAATTTGGAGGGAAAACATTTAGCAAAAAAAAATGTTTAGGGGGGGGATTTTAGAGGTAAATTTTCAATCTTTAAGCTATATATTGTAATTGGGAGAGAGTGCATTTGTATCATTCAACATCTTCCTGTTGAAATCCATGGGTTCTTTTGATAGCGAAGTTTTTCTTTCTGCGACATCAACATCTTTGTCACGAAACAACTCTATTCAGATTGTTGAATATAACAGGAGTCCGTTCACCATGAATAGAAAGTCAAAAATTTGATTTGATCGTAATTCTAAGGATGATGAGAACAATATTGATGAAGGGCATCAAAAAGAAATTTATATAAATCAAGAGTCAGTTATTCCACTTACTCTTAATCCTAAGGATTATGAGAGCACCAATGATGAAGCGCGTGATGAAGAATTTCCAGAGTCAAAATTTTCACTTCATCCTAATCCTAACGATTATGAGGGCACCACTGATGAAGAGGGGATGAAAAATTTCCAGAGCCAAAATATTGACTTCGTCCTAATCCTAAGGATTATGCGAGCACCACGAATGAAGAGGGGAATGAAGAATTTGCAGAGTCAAAATATCCACTTCATCCTAATCCTAAGGATTATGCGAACACCACTGATGAAGAGGGGAATGAAGAATTTACAGAGTCAAAATATCCACTTCGCCCTAATCCTAAGGATTATGCGAGCACCATTGATGAAGAGGGGAATGAAGAATTTGCAGAGTCAAAATATTCACTTTTTCCTAATCCTAAGGATTATTTGAGCACCACTGATGAAGAGAGGAATGAAGAATTTCCAAAGTCAAAATATCCACTTCGTCCTAATCCTAAGGATTATGCGAGCACCACTAATGAAGATGGGAAAGAAAAATTTCTAGAGTCAAAATATCCACTTCTTCCTAATCCTAAGGATTATGCGAGCACGACTGATGAAGAGGGGAATGAAATATTTCCAGAGTCAAAATATCCACTTCATCCTAATCCTAAGGATTATGCGAGCACCACTAATGAAGAGGGGAATGAAGAATTTGCAGAGTCAAAATATCCACTTCGCCCTAATCCTAAGGATTATGTGAGCACCACTGATGAAGAGGGGATGAATTTCTAGAGTCAAAATTTCCACTTCATCCTAATCCTAACGATTATAAGAGCACCATTGATGAAGGGGGGGTTGAAGAATTTTCAATAAATATAAATTCAAGGCATCCACTTATTCCTAATCCTAAGGATTATGAGAGCACCAGTGAGGAAGGGGAGGGGTGGGATGAAGAATTTCTGCTGAATGAAGATTCAAAGCTTCCACTTAGGCCTAATCCCAAGGATTATGAGAGGACCATTAAGGAAGGGGAGGATGAAGAGTTTCTTGCAATTGATAATTTTAGAGGCACACATCTGAATAATGCATTTTCTCTAAGTGACCATTTCAAAGACACTCATGGAGATGAAGAATTGAATCCTCCAAGGGAATAATTCGAAAGCATGGATCAAGATGGTGAATTATTTCGTCTGAGTCAGGGTTACAAAAGTGCAAATGATTCTTTTGAAATTCTTTCTTCAAGTGAGGATGGTATTGAATATTTTCCAGGCAATGATGCTGATGAATTTATTAACTATGTTGAGAATCATAATAGTGGGGATAATATTCCTCCTAATGGCAATGAGAATGGTTCTACAAAGGATAATGGAATGATGAAACAATTACAAGCAAATATTATAACTAGGAGTAGTAGTAGTCCTTTTCATATCAATCCAAAACATTCCAGATATATGAGGGTGAGGACAACATATCTCACAAAAATAATTTATGTCGTTCATTTGATTTCAAGTGAATGTTGTCGAAGGGATTGCTTGAAACATATGGATTTCAACTTTGCTTTGAAGAAAAGGAAAAGATGTTTGTCAATGAATAAAAGAATGCAAAATTCGTATTTAGTGGGTTGCATGCAATCTACTCTCGCAAGTTATGATTATCATATTGGGAATGTATTGCTCTGCAGAAAGGCTTCAAAATGTTGCATTAAATTGGTAATTTTCATTTTTCAAGAATCCAAGAAAGACTGGAAAAGGATCCCACATATTATTCAAAAGTACGTTATAAATGGGAGGTTGGGACGTTAGCAAATATTGCTATGTCATGGATGAAAGACTTCTTCTCAAAGTATGGAGAATGTATGCCAAATAAAGACACAATACATATTCTAGATAATTTCTCGAGACGAGAAATCTTCAGCTTATACAAATATTATGCAGAAGTTGTTGAAAGAGTTGATACTTTTATTACATATTCATATTTTACAAGGGTATGAAAGAACAAATTCAACAATGTTCGTATTCCTAAGAAGACAAGGATGGGGGTTTGCATCACATGTGCTTCTCTTAAAGAAAAAAGAGATAAATGTCAAGGGGAAAAAAGAGGTATTTGTTCAAAACATTATTTTTAAAATTGGATAGTTATCAACTATGAAAATATATTTATTGATATGTTTCTTTTATTTTATGTACAGATTATGTTGTCAAAGAAATTCAAGGTCATCGCAATCAGCAAACAAGTGAAAGGAAAAAATTGTATAAACATCAAAAGAAGTGTTACGATAATCCAAATAAATATTTGGGTTTGATAATTGATGGTATGGACCAAAGGAAAACACTCCTACCACATTTTGTTCGCATGCCAAAAAAATTACAGGAGGCAAATTTCATTCAATTTCACTTGGTTGGTTGTATTGTCTTTAATGAGAAGATGTTTCCAAGGGTTTACCCCACAGCTCCAAATATTCATAATGATGCAAATCTGACCATAACTATAATCCATGATGTGGTTACTCATTGGTCTGGTATTCTTCCTGAAGTTCTGTATGTACAATTAGACAACACAAGTCGTGAAAACAATAATCAAGTTCTTTTTGGGTATCTAAACATGCTCGTTGAATTGGGAATTTTAAAAAAAATAAAGGTTGGTTTCCTTCTTGTTGGGCTTACTCATGACCATATTGATCAAATGTTCAGTCGTTTTTTAGTAACATTGAGGCGGAAATGTGTTGGGAGCCTGCCATCATTAATTGAATGTATTAATAAATCCTACATTCCAGAGCCTGTTTTTCATATGTTGGAAGAAACTATTGACATGTGAAAGTTTATTCTGGGATCGCATGGTGAGGAGAAATGCATTGAACAACTTAATGACATTAGTTTCCAACATCAATTTTGTATCAAAAAAAATTATGGGATAACACTTATATGGGGCAAGAAGCATTCAACTGCTGCAGAATGGAGGCCATCATCAGGTTTAGAATTTTTGAAGTTCATTCCAGAGCGTCCAATATTTTCATCAAAGATATTGTTATTACAGTCAGTGGTTGAACTCCATAATGTACGAAGGCATAATAGAGACATAAATTATTCTGAATGTCTAGAGGAAATTAAAAGTTGTATTAGAGATACATATTAGTACTTTGATGTTGCTAATTCAGTTTGGTGGGAGTCTTTTTTCAATAATCAAAGTGATATGATTTCAAGATCAATAAATGAGGATATGCTTTTGAAGACTCCATTTTTTTGGCCACAAAATATGCCAAATGAACATGAGGAAACACACATTTTTGAACAACAACAGTCTTAAGCTATTATTAATTATCCATAGATAGAGGAAAGAGAAATATATATTGGTTCTAGAAGATCGCGTGCACAATGTGAGCCATGGAAGACCTTTACAGGGGTTCTATGTAGGATGTTGAGGGTTGCATGATAACAGTGTTAGCAGATGAAGATCCACTTGGCTATCCATTATGGATTTCCAAGGTTTTAAAGTTCATTAAGGAAAATGAAGATATTATAGCTGTTGAAGTACATTGGTATGCCATAAGTACCCACCCTTTCAATGGTGTGTACAAGCCAGAGATGGTAGTTGAAAAACAAATTGGCAGAAAGAGAAAAAGAAAGGGCACAAATAAATCGTCGTCCCACAGAAGTCTTAAAATTGGAGGATGTTGACATACTTTTGTATGACTTCAATTTGAGAAAGAGAGGAACTCTTCGCTTGAATACCATAAATATTTTGAAGAAATTTCTACCATAACAAATACTGCTGAGATGGGACTCTGCTGAATGTAGTCATAGATCTAGAAGACTTTTGAGCTCTGAAATGGTGGGCATGCATGTTGACTCAGATGGAGCACTAGTTGATGAAAGAGAAGAATATGGATCATCTTCATCTGCATCCAGTCATTCATCTGAAGATGTAGGTTCTTATGGTGTGCCAAAACCTATGATTGATTTTGAATAAATGTCTAAGACATTTTTGTGTAATTGATGTTTGCATGGTAACTTGAAATAAATATTTTGATTTCCATATGATCTTTCATGAAGTTATGAGGCATTTCTATGTTTGTTGGATTATATTTTTTAATTGTGAAGAATTCATCTCTTTAGAGAATCCACGATGCAACAATTAATTACAAAAATAATTTATGTAATATTCAACATACCAACATTGATATTTTGATTAAAAGTATTAAAATAATAATAATAATAATGATGTTGAATTTTTAGATTATGCAATGATATTGGCATAATATTATGTATTGTTAACATTTGGTAAAAGATGATTTTAAAAAATTTTAAAAATGTATGCCTCATTGAAAGGGGACACTTTGTTTTGATGGTTGATTTTTAGGTTTTGGTTGCAATTAGATTTAAAGTCATCTTAGGCTAAGATTTGAAAAGAGATATATTTTTATTATTTAAAATAAAAAATTTACTCTTGGAATAATAAATATTTCATTTACTTGTTCATTTTTTAAAATTGTTAAAGTCATTTAATTTCTCCATAATTTCATGGTTCAAGTACATTGAAAACTTAAGATTTAAAAACTTGAGATTTAAAACTTGTCATTAAGGTTTTTATGCACTACGATATTTTATATTTAATCTTATGGTTGAAAACAATTACAATTTTAGGGTTTTTTAGAGTCAAGATATTTTATCTTTAACAATATGGATGAATATTGTTGGAAATGATAAGGCCTTTAAACATGATATTTTTATCTTTAACATCATGTATCAAAATTTGTAGAATTTTACGATTTTCCAATGTCTTAATATGTTTTCTTTAATTCCATTGTTAAAATGTGTCAAAATTGTGACAAAAAAAATTTTTTGGTTCTTCCAGCATCAACTCGTTTTTTTTCGAGGGTGTTTTTCCAATCCTTTTTTCAAGAAACAATCTCGTTTTTAGCATAATTTAAAAAAAATGTTGAAATTTGACCCTCAAAAAAAAATGTGTTCTGGAATACACACTTTTCATTTTTGGGGTGTTTTTTCATGTTTTTTGAGTCTTTTTGGGCTAGAGTTTCCGTTTTGAGGTAATAGTTCCTGTTTGATCAATAACTATGTTAATAATTTTGCAAAAGAGGATGTAATGGAAATACTTTCATAATTTTTTGCTACACAAGGGTGTGCAAGACTCTAAAATTGGGGGTGATGATGGACCTCTCTATGGTAGTACCATGAGACCCATCTTTGTTTATACATTCTTGATATATTTGTACCTTATAAACCCTATTTGACCATGATTAAATATATTTATATAGTACTGTGAAATTAATTAATGAATGGAAATGTGTTGAATCTAATAAAAAGTGTGTGCATTTTAGTTTATCTCTTGTTTTCATGATTGTATGGATATGTACATGCTACACTAACCCATCCTCCAAACCAGTTGAAACAAGGGAGGGTTCCCATTCCAACATGGCATGAGGGAAAATGGGTATTATGTCTCCTCATCCACATCCAAAGGCCAACAAGCCTTCAATACACCTAATATATCCTAATCCATTTGAAGAAATAACTCAAGAGAGGAAATATGTCAAGTGATTTGACCCCTACAAATAAGGATCCTAGTTATAGGGATCTGTTGAGGCCTTAGAAATTTGTGGCAACAACAAGGGGGATAACCATGGCGGTCCGGACCTTAAGACAATTCCTTTTCCGTTTGGGACAGTGGCTCCGACTAGGTATAATGGGACCAGATTCCCAGAGTTGGGTTTTTTGTTTGATTTTTGGGTTTCTTTCAAAGGATTTGCATGAAGAATTACTAAAAACTAAAGCAAATTTATTCTAAAATGAAAAACTTTGAATTAAGTCTAATTTAATCTAACCCAGGATAATACTAATTTGATTTGATCTAGAATGATATCTATTCAATCTGTGATGATTAAGATCATCACATATTTAATAGAATTATTACTTTGTAAGGTGATTCTCTTGAAAAATGGTTAATCAAAAGAAAATGAGAAACATATCACATATATTTGATGATCATATATAAAACAAACCAATTTCCATCTTTATATCGTACAATAGTGCAACTGATATTTAAGACAAAAACAATCGATTCCATATATAATTCATGAAAGATGGATTCATCACTAATATTCAAAACAGAACTAGTATACATTATAATAGTACCAGATGTGTACTATCGTGTTCATCTAATCAATGATAATAGGCCACATTAAACTCTTCTATCAGTAAGTCTTTCAAAGAATACAAAAGTGCATCAAAAGTGATCAACAAAATGATATATAACTGAAAAGGTTGTGTTCCATTATTTTATCAAGGCATCCACAAACTTACTTACAATTAAGCATTCTTTGCAAATGTTCTCGATAAAATTCTGGGCCCTTCTCTAAATGCATGAGAAGGGTTTAAATAATAAACTAACTATAAACTAAAATTAAAATTTTACAAAAATGTAGAGGAGGTTTCAAACAACCTTTCTCTAAAATCTTAACTTAAAAAATAATCTAGGAATTTTAAACGAACAATCATGATTTTGCAAATCCTGCCCTTTTGTGAGTGTGATCACGAAGTTGAAAAATATCTAGCATTGCTTTAAGCTAAGCTGGTTGTGATATCCGTGATCGAATCTGTCCCTTGAAAATAGCATTTGAGATTACTGACTGAGATATTTTTGCTGAATCTGTAAGAGACTGAAGAGTTTGATGTTGATGGTAAGGTTTGATCAGAAAATTCCAGTAATTTTCCTGATCAAACTTATTAAATTTTTTGATCATTTCCTCTTATGTATCTACTCTCTGTCTCCATTTTATTTCTACTTCTCTTGTTCCTGAAAACACATCAGACGTGTTTTCTTTAAGAAGTTTTGTTTTAAACAATCGATCACATATAGACTAAATAATCTCATTTGATTTCTTGTATGTCTTAGTCGCTGCTTTCTCTGCTTGATTAATTTGTGCTCTCCATTCTGCGAATAACAGTTCTTTGTGAAGCTTATCGGTTTGTTGTAGATTAGCTTGCTTTCCTGTTTCTGAAATTTACCACTGAATGTGTTCTTCGATTTTCTTTTCAATTCATTCACATTCCAGTTTCTGAATTGCTATTTGTTGAATCATTATCTTATTGGAATCACAATAAGAATCAATCATGGAAGCTTGGTGACAAAACACTTCTTGTTCTTTCTTTAACATGGTGTTTACATCAAGTGCTTCTTTGATGAATTGTTCTAACTGTGGTTGACTCTGTAACTCAGCCATTGCTCTCTCCTGATGTGCTTGCTTTTCATTAAGCGTTGTCTGATATTTTGATTTGATGCTTTTAATATCTTCATGAAATTGGGCTATGCTTATTTTGATCTTCTCAATGGACTTCGCTTTCTTTTCATTTAACAATTGTTCTAATTCTTTTACTTTGGCTTCCTGTTGTTTCAAAAATACTCCAACCTCAATAGCTTTATCAACAGTAGCAGTGGCATATGCCCATGCATATTGTGATAACTTGGTTAGATGTTCAGTGGGATCATCTGAGGAATCCTTCTAAAGTACATCAACTGATTCATCTGTTGGTTTTGGAGTTGTTTCATCAATCCTTCTTCTTTTATTTCTTTTAACTACAGCCTTGTAGCTATGACTGTAGAAAATATCTAATGAAGGAATATCTTCAATCTGTAGAACTATTTGATCTATAGGGTAGGCCGGTATGATTTCTTTGTCATGCATTGCTTGAACTCTTTGTAGCAGATTGACAGTCTCAACTATTTTCTATGAAGGTTCTGGTGTTTGGAAACTTGATGCTTGATCAGTATTGGGATTTTCTTTGGGAATCTTTATTTCTTCAGAAAATTCTTCCCATTCATTCATCAGATCTTTTACTTGAGACGGATTGGACTAATCTAACATGCTATGACTATGTTGAATTGTTTCCGAATTTTATTTTGTCCCATTATTCCTTGTTTTCTCCAACACTTCTATCTCTTCAATAATTTGGTCAATTTCTAAATTTTCTTTCTTAGATTCAGATTCATTTTCAGATTGATCTGAATTATCAGACTGCTACTATGATTGACCTAATTCATTTTCATATATATCTTTCATTTCATCATCCAAACTAACCCTTGGAGTGTGTTTTTCATCTTCAATAGTCAACAAATTCAAAGGAACGTTTTCTAGTCTCTTGTTTCTATATGCTTGAAAAGCTTCAGCATCCTCTTGACTTAATTGATTAGAAATGTATTTGATAATATCAGAGAAATTTTCCATGCCTTGGAAGAACTCATCAAATTCATCTACTTCCTTTACAAAAGGCTTCATTTTTAACTCTGCAATGTAATTTTTAATCACATCATTGGGATCATATAATCTTCCTGGCATAAATGACAATTTCAATAACTGAACCTTAGGAACCTCTTTGAATGTGTGGCCAATATTAGCCAGAGAAAAGGTGTCGTATTGTAGAGGGAAAGTAGGCCAAATAGCCTTTTTACCGTCCTTTAGCTATTTTGTGACACCGTTGACAAGTTGATAGGCTATTTCTTTCGCAAGTATTTATCTGGAACATAGTAAGGTAAAACATGGGGAGGAGAATAACTCCCCAAAACTCTAATATATGTGAACTTTTCTTCGGCAAACCATCTAGCTACTGGAAGAATATCTACATTGGCTTCTTCAAAAACCCTAGGAGCCTTTTTGTTGAAAATCATCTAATGTATGGGCAATATGACTCCATAGAAGATTTTATAGAAGTGTAAGTGGAACTCAGAATCCCAAAGTCCTATGTGGTAGATATGAATCAGGGAAGGGTTTTTGGTAGTCAATTTCCAACCCATGGTAGGAAAATTATAAGTAAAACAGATAGCGTCCATGACATAGGCAGACATATAAAAAGGAAGTATTTCTAAGTGAAACACTTCTTTTATTCCTATATTCAGCTATATGCTTAGCTGGGTAATTGGATAAAATGTCTGCCCAATTTAAGATAGATGAATTGACGATTGCGTCAATTAGGGGAACCCAATCTCTTGAAAATCTAGTACTATCGGGCTTGGCAAATATTCTACATAACATACCAGTAGCATAACAATAATGATTATGAATTTGTGCAATTGGGTACGTACCAGACTTATCTTGCTTCAATTTCCCTTCATTTCCCTTCTATTCATGGATGACTTTGATAAGATCTGGATGTTTTTATTTGAAATTCTACACATATTTATTGTCATATTTGTGTTGCGGGATTGGTAGATGATACATTGCTTCTAAATCCTCTGCTTTGAAAAAACCTATAGTTTCTCTTCTCGCATTCTTGAACATTCTATCTTCAATGTTTAAGTCATCAATTTCCCACTTAACCATGTCTGTATAAGGAAGAACCTTTGGTCTCGCAGCTATCTTGTGAATGTACGAGCATGCAACGTCAAAAAGGGTTGCATCAGAGGTAGAATCAGTGCCCGTTGCAGAAACTTTGTTTATCACCCTTGGTCCTTCGTCTTTGAAGAGTTTAGACACTGCCTCCCATGTCGAACTGTCATAGTCTTTGTTACAGACGATGTCTGCAAATAATGAAGACATATCTGTGACTTCTGTGGACGACGTTTGAGAAATTTCTTTGCCCCTTTTACTCATTTTGAACTTCTTCAATCTAGTAATTGGTTTCCTGAGAGCGAAGTGAATTTAACACATAAGGAGTATTATGAGAGTAAATCAATCATTTACTTCAAACACACGCGAGAAAATGTCAATCTATCAATCATCTTTCATAATTCCTAATTTAATATTTCACATGGCTTTACACGTAGGATCTATCAATCATTTTAAATCCATTAAGATCTTAAATTCCATTTGATATGACACAAGCTGTTATCACACGTTGAATTCATTTAATACGCAAATCATAATCATTCCTTATAATATTTCGTGATGCTTGACCCTTAAAGGCTGCAAAATGCGATCTGAAAAAATCGCATATCCCAACTTTTATAAGATAGTGTTTGAGTATATATTATAAGTTGTGCGCAATGCGAATTGCGAAAAACTTAAAGTTACTGCGATAGCGAAAGATTTTATATTTCCTGGTTTATTTGCTTGTCGGGTCCGTGGGTATTGCAACTTATATCATTTGCTTCTTAAAGCTTCATTGATTAAATAAAGTGTGATGCGAAAACGAAAATAAAATAAAACGATGATTTGATGTTTTTACAAGTTTTTTTTTAATTATTTCTTTGGAAAGGTTTCGAGCGCATTTCGCAATTCGCATATTTTACATTTTATAATTCTTTTTGAAATAAGATATGTAATATGCGATGCGCTTTAAGGAAAAACATAAAATTTTATTTTCTAAGTTTTTTATTTTAGGAAATTATAAAAATATTTCCTATTTATTTCTAAAGGGTCCCTATTTATAAAAAATAAATGGGGGGTTGTTGTATAGCACAACAATTGGCGATTCACTTGGACGAACCAGATGTCTCTGATAAAAATTTTGAAAATTCTAGCCCTTTTTGAAAATAAAATAGTTAAAGGAACAAAATTTCAAATAAATAATATATTTGCCAAGCAATGAAAATTTCTTTTATTCACTATTCATGAGAATTCCTCTATAAAGATATAAGTATGAAAATATATATCAGTCCTTACTTAGTTTATAAGGATAAAGTAAATAACCTTTACAGATCAGCTTTATATAAATTTACTCTTTTATCATAGATAAAGCCTCTGTTCCAATAGCCAATTTTAAGCTTTTGGCAGGGTTACCTTTTACCCAGCTATGATCCATTTTCCCATCCAGTATATCTTATAATCTTCATAAGTAAATTCTAATTTATGAAGACTTTATTTTATATATTTTTATCTACTTAAAAGCCATTGTCTTGGCTTGGTAACCAAATAATGACAATGCCATTCACAAATAGTAATTAAATTGATCAAGCTGGCTCTTGATGAGACCCCTTGTCTTTATGATATAATTTCAAGTCATTGCACTGTTTTGGTAGATAGTATTAGTAATGTTAGTTTAACTATTTCTTTATGAACATGGTAAACAAGCTCGTGATGAGACTTATTATCTTTTAATTTTTTCTTCAAATCATATCTTTTTATTTTCTTTTGAATTCCTTTTCAAAATTTATAAGACTTTCCGAATGGGATGAATCATAGGTCTTTTTAAGATACTGGATGCTAATTTTGAATTTTAGATTGCTTCTCTGCAAGAAGTTTTCTTACTATATTAAATTTTCTTTTCTTTACTTGATGAAAGAATATTCATGCTATATAAAAATGAGGGTTCATAAAAAAAAATTATTGTTTTATTGAAATTTCATTTTTTAGAAAGATAAAATCAATCTGTCTCTCTTAATCTTTCGATTTTCCTTCCTTAACATTTTCATTTTTTATAAGTGAAAATAAAAATCAAAAGAAAGTCATCTGAGATTTGTTTTGAAAGGCCAACTATTAGTACTAAGCAAAATTTTATTTTTACAAGAAAAACAAAAGATTTTAATATACAAGGATAGAAGGGGTTACCTCCTATGAGAAATATTTTTTCAAAATTTTCCCATTAACAGGAAAAGAATCTTTTTTGCCTGATAAATCTTGTAACGGGAATGTTGATAGACCTATTTATTCAATTATTTGAAATGGACCTAGCCAGAGTTTTTGAAACTTCGTGTGTTCACCCTTTTCCTCATGCGCTTTGTCCCATTTCAATACCAAATCACCAATTTGAAAATTCTTTAGATTGACATAAGTTGAATCAAATGAGACTTTTATTATTTTTTGATGATGAATATGAGTTTGTTTGGCTTTTTCTCTTCCTTCTTCTAACTTAAGAATTTTATCATGTCTAAGTTGAAGGGAAGATGAAGGATTTTCATCAATAAACTGCACTAAAGCAAATGATGGTATTGTTACGTTTGTGGGTAGAACTGTTTCTTTCCCATAAACTAACACAAATGGAGAAGTGCCTATTGAGGCTTTCTGGGTGATTCTATCTGCCCAAAAAGAAAATAATAGTGCTTTGTGCCAATTTTTATGATTTTGTTCTATAGTTCATTTGATGATTCTGATAAGGTTTTTATCTGTAGATTCAGCTAATCCATTACCTTGTGGATAATAGTTAGCTAATTATTTTAATTTAAAACCTCTTTTCAAAGAAAATTTTATCGTGGTATTTCCGGAAAAGTAAGATGCATTATCAAATATCAAAGCCGATGGGAGACCAAACCTGGGGATTATGAACTGATCAATAAAATCTGTAATACTTTGTGTATTAACCACCTTCAATGGGATAGCTTCTACCCATTTTGTGAAATAATCAGTTGCAGTAAAAATATACTTGTGTTGTTTTGAAGAGTTAGGAGTTATTTCACCTATAATATCTAACCCCCATTGTTCAAATGGTTGTTGGATATTTACTGGCTGTAGTGGAAATGTTGCTTTCCTTTCTCTTCCCGCTGCAGTTTGACATACTTTACATTTTCTCGCATATTCATGTGCATATTTAAATAGATTTGGCCAATAGTAACCAGCATGCAGTATTTTATGAGCTGTGGTTTTTCCTCCGAAATGACCTTGGTCCATCATGTAATTCTTGCATTACTTTTTCAGCTTCAGTTTTTTCTAAACATCTCAATAATACATAATCATAATTCTTCCTAAATAACACATCATCTATGAGTTGATATTGATTTTCTTTAAGCCTAATATCACGCTTTGCTGTATAATTGAGATATAATGGAGCATATCCATTTTTCAAGAAAAATTTCAGATCAGCATATTGTGACTGAGAAGTGTTTAGGCTTACCTCGGACAGTTGTATTTCATTTGATTGATATTCTTCTGTTGGTAAATGAGAGGCTCCAGCTAACATCCTACAAAGACCTTGTCCTTTAATAATTTTACCAGGATGTATCTCTACATCATATTCTTGAAGTTTCTCTCTTCTCTCCTACTTCTCGTTGGATTAATAATTGCCTTACTACTGAGTAAGGTACTATTATTTTAGTATGTGTTTTTAGGAGAAAAGGTCTGAAATGTTTCAAAGCTTTAAACACAGCATAATCTTGTTTTTCCACAGCTGAATAATTTAACTCATCACCTTGAAGGTTAGAACTAAAAATGCAATCAGTGCTTCAATGCTTTGATCATTTAATTGTCTCAAAACTATTGAGTATGATGTATCAGAAGAAAATGTACATAATACAAATGATTTAAGAAAATCAGGAGTTGTTAAAGAGGGAGCTTCAATGATGGCTTTTTTAATCAACTCAAAAGAATTTCTCTCTTCTTTTCCCCATTTAAAAATTGAATTTTTCTTGATCATTGATTGCAAGGGTAAAATGATTTGGGAAAAATCAAGAACAAACCTTTTTACAAAATTAATTTGTCCTAAATATGATTGCATCATTTTTTTATGATGTGGTAAAGGGATGTTTTCAATTTCTTGAA
The DNA here is from genome assembly GCA_034641835.2 of Pinus albicaulis. Taxonomy (NCBI): domain Eukaryota; kingdom Viridiplantae; phylum Streptophyta; class Pinopsida; order Pinales; family Pinaceae; genus Pinus; species Pinus albicaulis. Next base: position 37,856 of record JAXQQM020078835.1, on the reverse strand, counting down.
TCCTATCAGGGTCGATATGGATTCCTTTTTTAGAGACAATGAACCCTAATAATTTACCTTCTGATAAGGCGAAATAACATTTTTTAGGATTCAAGGAAATGTCGTATTTTTAAATCTTTCAAAAATATGTTTTAGGTGATTAACATGATTGCTTCTATGCTTATAATAAACAGTGATTTCATCTAAATATATAAAAATCGAGCTATTGATTAGTCCTCTAAAATTTATATCGATAGCACGTTGAAATGTAGCACAAGCATTAATTAGCCCAAAAGGCATTTTTTTGTATGTGTATGTTCCCCACTTTGTTCTAAATGTTGTCTTTAATCTATCATCAGGGTGTACCATGAACTGATTATATCCTGAAAATCCGTCGAGAAAAGACATCAATTCATATCCTGCAACTGACTATAATATATGTTCCATGGTGGGTAAGGGGAAATTATCTCTCTAACAAGCTTTATTAAAATTTCTAAATTCTATGCAAATCCTAATGTCTCCATTCTTTTTTCTCACTAGGACCATGTTTGACACCCATTTCGAATGTCTAACAGGAAAAATGACTTTAGCTTTGAGCATTTTATTTAATTGAGATTTAATTTGACTTTCTAAATTCAGATGAATTTTTTTAAGTTTTTGTTGAACAGGCTTATCATCTGAAATCATAGGTATGATATGTTTAATTATGGAAGTATCATATGTTTTAAGATCTAAATAATCCCATGCAAAGATATCTTTACATGTTTTCAACAATTTAATGAATGAAATCATTTCTTCAGGTTTTAAACCAAGACCTAAGTTGATGTTTTGAGGTTTTTATGGTGTACCAAGATTAATCAATTCAAATTTTAAAGTAGAACTCTGATTTTTTGAATTGTTCATCTTCTTAAATCTATCTTTCAAATCATAGAGATCTTCCAATTTGACTACAGATTTTGGAATTGGATTAGTATTTGGTTTATCTTCAATCTGTAAATCATGTTCATGTTCATCTACGATTTGACCTTCATAAGCTCTATTTTATGTAAGAAAGTCTACTATATCTGCATCATTGTTAAATACTCTCCAATTTGTTACATTATCAAGAATGGAAGGCCTAAAAATTAACTCAATTGAAAATCTATCTGGACTAAATTCTTCGGATGGTATAAGTTGAGATGCTACATTAGCAAGTAAATTAGCACTTGTATTTTGTAATCTAGGAACTGTGGAGATACTAAATGCAGTAAAATGGGAAGTAAGACTCTGAACTAAAGTTTTATAATGTTTCAAATGTCCAGAAATACAATGAATTGTATTTATGACTTGTCTAACAATTATTTCAAAATCTCCATATACTTGCAAATATTTAATATTCAATCCAATAGATTTGTATAAACTTTTTATCAATGCTTCATATTCAGCAGTATTATTTGTGCATTGAAATTCAAGTCTACAAGCTAACATTGTTTTCTCTCCTTGTGGATTGATTAAAACGCAACATGCTCCTACACCATCTTCTGATTTTGAACCATCAAAGTATAGAGTCCAAAATGAAGATTGTTTTGGAATTTGATTGCTAAGGTTAACACATCTACAAGTGTATGTCTAAGAAAAAAATTCAATTTGAGAAATCACAGTGTTTGTTGAAAAAGGTGAAATATGGGCATTGAATGATCCAAGAAACGATTCAGCTGAATAATTTCCAATAATATTATTGGTAAAATCTACAAGTTCATTTGCTTCTTCAAGTTCGGTGATTGTATGTTTCATGAATTTTTCACGTTCAATTCTGATTTGATTTGGTTTTCCATTATATGGTAACCACATGTGTGACCAATCGGTAGCAAAATATCCATGTAAATTTTCAAACCAATCCCTACTTAAAATAAGACCATAAAATTCAGGGATGTATGCGACCAAAATATCAATTACTTGTAGTACCTTTGGATTGGATGATAACCTAATAGATACATACATCATTTATCCAATAACTTCAACTCTTGTTCTATCCAATTGAACTATATGTATAGCTGACTTTTGAGGAGTGATATTCAATTTTGTACACACTGTACTTGGCATAATGTTTGAAGAAGCTCCTGAATCAATAAGACAGATATGAACATTTTTATTGAAAAACTCATAAGTCAAAAGTAAAGGAGGAGTGTTAGAAATAGATCTATCACCAATTAAAAAAATATCATTGGGGTTTACTTTGTTTGGGGATGATGGAGGTTTCCCCATATCTTTAGAAGCTTGGGCTATAATTGGTGGTTGTATGGGATCTACAAGGATTTCTTTGAGTTCTCTAAGCAAAAAATTTTGTTGTTGTTTGAGTTTGGTCATTTCATGTAATGAAATATTTGCTTTAGTCTTTTTCATATCTTCAACTATATTATATTCCACTGTATCTAAAACTATCAAAGTTTTAGAAGTTGTATTAGGATCTGTCTGAACAGTTTTAGATTTTTTGGCTATTGTTTTCTCCTTGGTGGGGAGAGAATTCTATTTCTGATTTGATGCAGTTGAATCAGAAGAATATTTACTTCTTGTAAACACGGGCATAGCTTCACTTTCTTCCTCTGTGGGGAGGATGAAATCCCATAAACCATTCAATTCAAATTCTTCTTCAAACTCTGGTTCTTGTTCAGATGGTGAGGGATCTACAATATCGTGATCAGATTCAGCATTCGAAATCACATTTGGAGGTTGAGATGTTGAAGAAGGATTTTTCTTAAATGGGCAAAATGATTTCTTAAGGGCTAAAGTTTCAGCAACCTGTTTCTTTATTTCAATCATTTGACATAGTCTTTAATACTTTTTGAAGACCTTCAAGATCAAATGGATCTTTCGAGATTGTATTTTTAGAATCTTGACTAAATGTCACTTTCTTGGATTTCCTGTCTTCTATCTCTTAACGTTTTTCTAATGCTAAGATTCTTTTCTCTACAGCGAGAGATTCTTTCATGTTTTCTAAGAGGGTAGATTTACGAGCTCTATCTACAAAAATAGCTATATTAGAAGGCAAAGAAGAAATATACCACTCTATTTGTACATCAACAACATGCTTGGAAGCAGTTGGAATTTTGTTTAATAACTTGTTAAATCTGGAGTTGAAATCTTTGATTCTTTCCCCTGAATTTGTTTTAAGATTGGAAAGAGCATTGATTAGGGATGCAACAGTTCTATCATCTCCAAATTTTGCAAGAAAAAATTGCTCAAAAGTTGCCCAATCGGCAATGGATCCTGCTAGAAGTGAAAAATACCAGGATCCCGCATATCCTTGTAAAGTATAAGGAAACAATCTGACTACAATATCTTCATGAGAAACTCCATTAAGATTCATGGCCAACATAAAATTATTGATATGTTCTTCTACAGGAAGACCATCATCTGGATTATATTTAGGTAGCCATTTTTCAGGATGATCTGGAAGAGGATTTGGATTTGCTACCAATATAGCACCAAGATTTCTCCAAGGTCGATTAGCCATAATTGGATTAGAAGTTTGTAAGGATACATAAGTAGATCCAGAAGTAGGGGGAATGAATGAAGAACTTACAACTGGAACAATACTACCTGTAATAGCACTGATTGTTTGAGTAGAGGAAATGGAAGACTGAGAAGATGCAGATTGAGTAAGAGGATATGAAGAAGTAACCAAAGGAAAATTTGATGTAACTTCACTTGTATCTGACTTCGATCTGGATATAGAAACTTTTTTGCAAACTGATTCAATTGGAAATTCAAACGGCGGAATTCCAAGTTTCTCACTTTTGGATCTAGTTAATATACCAGTTTCTCTAAATAGAGAAGTAACACTTTCTTTAGAAGCTTCTGGATTAACAGGATTTTCAGCAGAAATAGATATTCCTTCTAATTTCTGAATTAAAGACTGAACTTCGAGAGACTCAGGAGTGAATTCTAAAGCAGATGATTGTCGAGATACTTCAGGAGATGATGGAAAGGTTTCTACTATTTCCGACTTCTGAGTTGGTGATATAGAATGTGATTGGGAAGTTGTAGAATGATTTTGGGGAGATCAACTCTTATGAGGGCTTAGATTTTGAGGTTTATATTTATATGCCATTCATATTCGCCCTCCTTCTAGCGCCAAAAATGTTGAGGCCTTGGAAATTTGTGGCAACAACAAGGGGGATAACCACCCGGTCTAGACATTAAGACAGTTCCTTTTCTGTTTGGGATAGTGGCTCTGAATGGGTATAATGGGACCAGTTTCCCAGAGTTGGGTTTTTTGTTTGATTGTTGGGTTTCTCTCAAAGGATTTGCATGAAGAATTACTAAAAACTAAAACAAATTTATTCTAAAATGAAAAACTTTGAATTAAGTCTAATTTAATCTAACCCGGGATAATACTAATTTGATGCAATCTAGAATGATATCTATTCAATCTGTGATGATTAAGATCATCACATATTTAATAGAATTATTACTTTGTAAGATGATTCTCTTGAAAAATGGTTAATCAAAAGAAAATGAGAAACATATCATATATATTTGATGATCATATATAAAACAAACCAATTTCTATCTTTATATCATACAATAGTGCAACTGATATTTTAGACAAAAACAATTGATTTCATATATAATTCATGAAAGTTGGACTCATCACTAATATTCAAAACAGAACTAGCATACATGATAATAATACTATATGTGTATTGTCATGTTCATATGATCAATGATAATAGGCCACATTCAACTCTTCTATCACTAAGTCTTTCAAAGAATACAAAAGTGCATCAACAGTTATCAACAAAATGATATATAACTAAAAAGGTCGTGTTCCATTATTTAATCAAGGCATCCACAAACTTACTTACAATTAAGCATTCTTTGAAAATGTTCTCAATAAAATTCTAGACCCTTCTCTAAATGCATGAGAAGGGTTTAAATACTAAACTAACAATAAACTAAAATTAAATTATTACAAAAATGTAGAGGGGTTTTCAAACAACCTTTCTCTAAAATCTTAACTTAAACAATAATCTAGGAATTTTAAACAAACAATCCTGATTTTGCGAATCTTGCCCTTCTTTCTGAGTGTGATCACGAAGTTGAAAAATATCTAGCATTGCTTTAAGCTGAGCTGGTTGTGATATCCATGATCGAATCTGTCCTTTGAAAATAGCATTTGATATTATTGACTGAGATCTTTTTGCTGAATTTGTAAGAGACTGAAGAGTTTCATGTTGATGGTAAGGTTTGATCAAAAAATTCCAGTAATTTTCCTGATAAAAATTAGTAATTTTTTTGATCATTTCCTCTTGTGTATTTTCTCTCCGTCTCCATTATATTTCTACTTCTCTTGTTCCTGAAAACACATCAGACGTGTTTTCTTTAAGAATTTTTGTTTTAAACAATTGATCACATATAGACTGAATAATCTCATTTGATTTCTTGGATGTCTTGGTCGCTGATTTCTTTGCTTGATTAATTTGTGCTCTCCATTCTACGAATAACAGTTCTTTGTGAAGCTTATCTATTTGTGGTAGATTAGCTTGCTTTCCTGTTTCTGAAATTTTCCACTGAATGTGTTCTTCGATTTTCTTTTCAAGTCTTTCACATTCCAGTTTCTAAATTGCTATTTGTTGAATAATTATCTTATTAGAATCACAATAAGAATCAATCATGGAAGCTTGGTGACAAAACACTTCTTGTTCTTTCTTTAACATGGTGTTTACATCAAGTGCTTCTTTGATGAATTGTTCCAACTATGGTTGACTCTGTAACTCAGCCATTTCTCTCTCCATATGTGCTTGCTTTTCATTAAGCTCTGTCTGATACTTTGATTTGAGGCTTTTAATATCTTCATGAAATTGGGTTGTGCTTATTTTAATCTGCTCAATGGACTTGGCTTTCTCTTCATTTAACAGCTGTTCTAATTCTTGTACTTTGGCTTCCTTTTGTTTCAACAATACTCTAACCTCGGTAGCTTTATCAACAGTAGCGGTGGCATATGCCCCTGCATATTGTGATAACTTGGTTAGATTTTCAGTCGAATCATCTGAGGAATCCTTCCAAAGTACATCAACTGATTCATCTATTGGTTTTGGAGTTGTTTCATCAATCCTTCTTCTTTTATTTCTTTTAACTACAACCTTGTAGCTAAGACTGTATAAAATATCTAATGAAGGAATATCTTCAATCTTTAGAACTATCTGATCTGTAGGGTAGGCTAGTATGATTTCTTTGTCATGCATTGTTGGAACTCTTTTCAGTGGATTAACAGTCTCAACTATTTTTTGTGAAGGTTCTGGTGTTTGGAAACTTGATGCTTGATCAGTATTGGGATTTTCTTTGGGAGTCTTTATTGCTTCAGAAAATTCTTCCCATTCATTCATCATATCTTTTACTTGAGACAGCTTGGACTGATCTAACATGCTATGACTATGTTGAACTGTTTCCGAATTTGATTTTGTCCCATTGTTCCTTGTTTTTTCCAGCACTTCTATCTCTTGAATAATTTGGTCAATTTATAAATTTTCTTTCTTAGATTCGGATTCATTTTCAAATTGATCTGAATTATCAGACTACTGCTGTGATTGACCTGATTCATTTTCAGATATATATTTCATTTCATCATCCAAACTAACACTTGGTGTGTGTTTTTCATCTTCAATAGTCAACAAATTCAAAGGAACGTTTTCTAGTCTCTTGTTTCTATATTCTTGAAAAGCTTCAGCATCCTCTTGACTTAATTGACTAGAAAAGTATTTGATAATATCAAAGAAATTTTCCATGCCTTGGAAGAAGTCATCAAATTCATCGCTTCCTTTACAAAAGGCTTCATTTTTAACTCTGAAATGTAATTTTTAATCACATCATTGGGATCATATAATCTTCCTGGCATAAATTCCAATTTCAATAACTGAATCTTAGGAACCTCTTTGAATGTGTGGCCAATAATAGCCAGAGCAAAGGTGTCACACTGTAGAGGAAAAGTAGGCCAAATAGCCTTTTTACCATCCTTTAGCTGTTTTGTGACACCATTGACAAGTTGATAGGCTATTTCTTTCGCAAGTAATTTATCTGGAACATGGTAAGGTAAAACATGGGGAGGAGCATAACTCCCCAATACTCTAATATATGTGAACTTTTCTTCGGCAAACCATCTAGCTACTGGAAGAATATCTACATTGGCTTCTTCAGAAACCCTAGGAGCCTTTTTGTTGAAAATCATCTAATGTATGGGAAATATGACTCCATAGCAAATTTTATAGAAGTGTAAGTGGAACTTAGAATCCCAAAGTCCTCTGTGGTAGATATGAATCAGGGAAGGGTTTTTGGTAGTCAATTTCCAACCCATGGTAGGAAAATTATAAGTAAAACAGATAGCGTCCATGACATAGGCAAACATATAAAAAGGAAGTATTTATCTGGGTGAAACACTTCTTTTATTCCTATATTCAGTTATATGCTTGGCTAGGTAATTGGATAAAATGTCTGCCCAATTTAAGATAGATGAATTGACGATTGCGTCAATTAGGGGAACCCAATCTCTTGAAAATCTAGTACTATCAGGCTTGGAAAATATTCTACATAACATACCAGCGGCATAACAATAAGGATTAGGAATTTGTGCAATTGGGTACGTACCAAACTTATCTTGCTTCAATTTCCCTTCATTTTCCTTCCATTCATGGATGACTTTGATAAGATCTGGATGTTTTTCTTTGAAAGTCTGCACATATTTATTATCGTATTTTTGCTGCAGGGTTGGTAGGTGATACATTGTTGCTAAATCCTCTGCTTTGAAATAACCTATAGTTTCTCCTCTCGCATTATTGAACATTCTATCTTCAATGTTTAAGTCATCAATTCCCCACTTAACCATCTCTATATAAGGAAGAACCTTTGGTCTCGCAGTTATCCTGTGAATGTACGAGCATGCAACGTCAAAAAGGGTTGCATCAGAGGTAGAATTAGTGCCTGTTGCAGAAAATTTTTTTATCACCCTTGGTCCTTCGTCTTCAAAGATTTTATATGTTGCCTCCTATGTCGAATTGCCGCAGTATTTTTCACAGACGATGTCTGAAAATAATGAATACATTTCTGTGTCTTTTGTGGACAACGTTTGAGAAATTTCTTTGCCCCTTTTACTCATTTTGAACTTCTTCAATCCGGTAATTGGTTTCTTGAGAGCAAAGTGAACTTAACAAATAAGGAGTATTTGAGAGTAAATTAATCAATTACTTCAAACACACGCAAGAAGATGTCAATCTATCAATCATCTTTCATAATTCCTAATTTAATATTTCATATGGCTTCACACGTAAGATCTATCAATCGTTTTAAAGTCATTAAGATCTTAAATTCCATTTGATATGACACAAGTTGTTTTCACATGCTGAATTCATTTAATATGAAAATTGCAATCATTCCTTATAATATTTCATGATGCTTAACCCTTAAAGGCTGCGAAATGCGATATGCGCAAATCGTAGATCATAACTTTTATAGGATAGCGTTTGAGTATATATTATAAGTTGCGCGCAATGTGAATTGCGAAAAACTGATAGTGACCACGATAGCGAAAGATTTTATATTTCCTGGTTTATTTTCTTGTCGGGTCCACGGGTATCGCAACTTATATCATTTGCTTCTTAAAGCTTCATTGATTAAATAAAGTGTGATAAGGCAAAATAAAATAAAACGATGATTTGATGTTTTTACAAGGTTTTTTTTAATTATTTCTTCGGAAATTCTTCGAGCACATTTCGCAATTCGCATATTTTACGTTTTATAATTATTTTTGAAATAAGATATGTAATATGCGATGTGATTTAAGGGAAAACAGAAAATTTTATTTTCTAAGTTTTTTATTTTAGGAAATTATAAAAATAATTTCCTATTTATTTCTAAAGGGTCCCTATTTATAAAAAATAAATGGGGGGTTGTTGTATGGCACAATAGGATCCTAGAGACAAGTCCTTAAATCAAGAAAATATTAAATGGTTGATTAATACAACCTCTTAATATAAGTAGAAGTTCGAGTCTAGCCCTAGAAAATTAGTCATTCTTGTTCAATAATTGATATTCTTGGTGAATGTGAACTTCCCTCAGATGTATTTCTGATTTTGATTGTGTGTTAATGAAGAAATTTCACTTTCATATTTTATACCATTAGTATTTTTTAAGTTCTCGCCTTGTGTAAGGCCCACTTAAAGCCACAAAATGGATCTTTATACATTTGTTTAATTTCCCTTACTTTCAGCATTGTTTATTTCATTACTCATAAGGCATCTTGTCAATGATATTTTGCATTTCTAGTAGCAATAATTTATTTCCACTTACAATAACCTATTTCTCATAGAAACATTTCTAGTTTCATTTCCTTCATTTGTAATCTTGTTCGTTCCATTCTAAATATATCATATATTGAGCATGAATTTATGCATCTCCTGTAGCAGCAAGATCATTCTTTTATGAGTACTTTGTTTCCTATAGCATAATTACGAGTACATTGTTTTAGGTAGCTTTATCTCCTTTTTCCATCATTGAAAGAGGGTTGTGTTAGCCATGGATTGGTTCATCCTTATTACAAAATGGGCCATTTTTCTTTGTTATGATTTATTTCAGTCCATCCCATAGAATAATGTATTGTAGGATTTGTTATATTTTCATTAAAATAGCTTAGGTAAATGGAATTCTATTTTCCAATAAGATATTTATCTATTTTGAATAAACAACCTAAATTTGTATTCTACTAGGTTACATGGTCCTTGTGAAATTTCCATGATTGCAATAATTGGAAATTAATCTTCTATCTATTGGAGATTATTTATCTTCAGAATTCTAATTAAACAAATAATGATTAATTCACTACTGCAATCTTCATAGAATTAGATTTAGGAGCTCAGATAATAATACACACACAAAAATTTGGACACCAAGATTTTTGGACAATAGCCCATGGAAAAACCCCAATGTGAGGAAAGCCAGTGTAGCAGATGAGGGTTTATATTAATTCTTTAGCAGTTTAAGAGTGCAATGATTTTCTTTCATGATTATGGAAAAGATCCAACAAATAATAATATCCACTAGAAAAATTTCCTGGAGATACAAAATCTCCTCTGCAAATCGATATGGCCACTCCCCATCAACTCACACTCTTCTTGGCTATTTGCACTACCTACCAGAAATTCGCACTGCCTACTCCAGAAAAATTGTGCAGCCTTTGGAAATCAGTTCCTACAAGTCTTACTACCTCCAATACTGCTCTTGGCCCACTCGCTATGCATATGGGTGATAAATATGGCACTGGCTCATAGAAACAATCTCCTTAGCCTCTCGCACTATCAAACTAGGTAACCCATACTACTAATTTCGGCCTCCTCCTACATATAAAATTGATCTCTCTTCCTGTCAATGGAACACTAGAAAATATATGGAAATCCTCTATGGAATTCTCCTCCCAAATATATGTTGAAACCTTTACTATCGATGTTTCCCTCTGCTTCAATTACAACCTTTCTAAATCACTGCATCTGGGAAGTTGAACTACTCAAGTGTGTCTCTACAAACCCATCGACTTGCTCTTATAATCTCTCATTGACCAATCAATGAGAATTATATAATCACAAACAATGGCTAAGATCATCTTGACTCCATCAAATAATTTTCTGGAAGTCTCTAGAGAAAAATTTGTTTTCCTCAATTAGTCAGGTTTCAGTAACCAGATTTCCTAAGTTAGACTTAGTGAAATTTTAATAATTCGTTCATTAATATAATTGATTTTTTTTCTCATGAAACCTTTTTTGGGTATTGTAGAAAATGTGTTCTCTAGCCTCATAGACACCATAGATACTAGAAAACTTGTCTGCTAGTACCAAAAATTAAAACTCCCTCTTAGTGAGGAAAGTGTTCTCCACTACTCCCAAAAATTTCCCTGAACAATGAAAACTTTTCCTTACCCAAGGTCTTCGTAGGAATATCTAGAACCTACTAATTTATGGGAACATGATATAGATGAACTTACCCACACTTCACATAATCTATGATGAAGTGGTACCTTATGTCGATATGCTTCGACCTATCATGAAACAATGGATTCTTAGAGATCCTGATGCAATTTTTATTATCATAATAGATATTGGTTGAATCAAACCATTGACCAAACAAACCCACTAGAAGCTTCCTAAGACAAATAAATTCACATGTGACCATGCTAGTTTCCATGTGTTGTACCTATTCAGAACTCAATGCCACATACTTTTTCTTCCTTATGCACCAAGAGACAACCCTTGATCCAATACTGAAGTAGCACCCTAAAGTGCCTTTCTGATCCACTGAACTGCCTGCCCAATATGCATTTGTATATCCACACAAATTGACAACGTCACCTCAAGCATATATCAAACCAATACTCGATTTTGTCGCGCAAGCACCTCAAAACATGCCTAGATATTATCTGATGCACCCTCTTTGGCTCGAAAATGAATTGAATGAGAGTGTTGACCACAAAATAGATGTTCATCCTTGTGTTAACCAGATACATAAGAGAGTTGATGAGTTTCATATACAAGTTTGGGTCCAAATTTGCATCCTCTAAAGCATCCATCTTCCTCTAGGGTAATCATAGGTGTGGACATGGATTTATATTCATTCATATTGAACCTCTTCAAGATCTCCATAGTATATCTCCCTTTCCCAGGGAATATATCCTCTTCCATATTCCATACCACCAATCCTATAAAGTAGTGCATTAGTCTCTAATCCTTCATCTCAAATTATGCTGGCAAGTCCCTCTTTCAATCCTCTATGAGATCTAATGACCCTTTTAGGAAGAGATCATCCACATACAAAACTAGGATGAGTGGCTCACCCCCTACCATCAAATAGTAAAGGTTGGAATTTGTTTCGCTCTTCACGAAGCCCATATGTTGCAATTAGTTGTCTATTTGATCATATCATGCCCTAGGATCCTATTTGAGCCTATATAATGTTCTTTTCAGTCTACATATGTGTGTGCATCTCTCATGCGTCTCAAAATCCTTTGGTTGTTAGATATATACATGCTCCTCTATCACCCCATTCAATAATTTTGTCTTGTTGTCCATACGGTGAATATGCCATCCCATTTGCACTCCCAACAAGATCACTGCCCAAATAGAGGTATATATGGCCACTGGTGTCAAGGTATCCTCAAATTCAATTCCTTCATTCTACACATATCCCTTGGCCATGAAACTTGCCTTGTACTTTTCTACACTGCCATCTGCAACATATTTGATCTTATAGTTCTATTTGGAGCTGACCACTGCCCTGTCTAGTGGTCTAGGCATGACCTCCCATACATCATTAATCATGATGGATTTGTACTCCTCCACCGTGGCATCCTTCCACACCATATTTTATCTCACCTCCGCATAACTAAAAGGTTCTATGTCGACGACCTCTATCACCAACGCCCTGTACATGTCTGGTTGATTGTGCTCCCTCTTACCTATCCTATGAGTTCCCACAAACTCATGTGCATCCTTTAAAAAATTTTGAATCTCTTTGTTCTTCCTCACATGGGTGGTGGCTCTAGCTTATCTTCTTACCCTTGTGTTGTACTATACAACACCCCCCCCCCCATTTATTTTGATAATAAATAGGGACCCTTTAAAAGAAAATAGAAATTTATGAGCATGATTTATTTTTAGCATAAGTCTTAAAACTTTAGTAATAAAGTTTTTTCCCTTTCCGCTTAGATTTCGAAGCGCTCACTGCAAATCACATAACTTACAAGCCAATTAAGTTAAATAATATATTGATCAGGAGATCATTTTCAAGTTATGAAAATTTTCTCAAAATGGAAGTGCTCAGAAATGGTTGTAATCTGAATTATCGGAAAGGTCTCGTCGCTGCGATTTTGGCACCGCGAATGGTTCTCAAAACCGAGGTCGTATGTGAAATTTATTGAGGTTTGAAATATCCAGTAAACTCCAAAATTCATTTGACCAAAGTTGACTTTTTAAATTTGGAAAAAATTTAAAAAATAATATTCCTCAGAATATTCCTTGGAGGACGAATTAGACATTGACAAGTGGCAAGGTTCTATTTGATGTTCGGTTGACTTGGAGATTTTTGGGCCTATCACCGGCTGCCACATGGCAGGCCCGGAGGCTGCCAAATGGCCCCAGGCTAGTGGAAATTTTGCAATACAAAAATTTGTTTAACTCTGCAAGATTCGAAACCGAGTCTCCTTCCCACAAGTGTACAGGCCCGACCAGCCTGCCTATCCATTATTTCTTAAGAATGATGGATATCAATACGTATTTTAATGTTAAACAATGTTTGGTTGGTGGAAAAAGGGGGCTAGCCCCCACAATTCATATGAACCTGCAGCAATGACCCAAGGCCTAACGACTGATGGTTATGGTTAATGGCAGGTTCTCATAACATGTGGCCAACCACTACAGTAAAAATTTAAATGAAACGGTTAGTGGAACCTTGACTTTCAAGTTTCGTCCACCTTTTTATGTGGACAGTTGAACATGGTTAACGGTCAGCGGAATATTCGCATGTGAACGCGCCCAATGTAACATTTAATTTAACATTAGCCGTTCCACCAGATTTGGGCGTGGTTCCGCTAATTTTAGGGAGTTGGCCAGAATGGCGCTCCTAACTGGATTTCCTCCAGTTTTGGAGGAGGTTTTTGAGGGATATTGGGCAAAAAAAAAAATTCCATAACTCCCTCAATATTGAACAAAATTGGATGAAATTTTAGTGAATTTTCGGTCTCTTCAACATTCTGAACAGTTTGGAATAGGTTTCAGGTCGAGCAGAGGTGATCTACAGCAGATTTTTCTTCGAAGAAGATGAAGAAGCCATTAGGGCCATCATGGAGAAGGCACTGTATTGGGTAATATTTCATTGTTTAGTGTGAAACAAAAGCCATTTCTAGCTATTTTCTATCTTCTGAAGCTAAATTTATAGCTATTTTTTCCTATTGAGGCATATTTTTACCTGTGTAACCATTTTGAGAAAATTAATAGAGAAAGGACAACCCATTAGGGAGCCTGGCAGATGTAGCCCAGGAGGGGTGAACTGCCTCAACAATTTGTTGTGTTATGTGATGGTGAATTTTATTTGCTGTGTATTTATGTTGTGATATGTTAAACAGTAAATTTAATTAAATAATCCTCACACATAAAACTCAGAAACATAACCAAACTACTTTGTTTAACCTGCAACTCATGGAGAACACTTTGCACACTTTATTTTATCATAATGGATACTTTGCATAGCGTAAAAAATACAATCCATTTCAGATCAGGTTGGTATCATAGCTGTTGTTTTTTACCATTAGGAGAGATAGTGTTTCTCTCTGTATTGTTCTTGTGCAAAAGGATTTGATTAAAAGTTTGCATTATAAGCCTTGTAAGCAATGCAGAGCCATCTTGGGGGCAGCATTTTTTGTAGGTTTTTGAGGCTTACTAGGCTGAGTTTGATAGAGGGTGAAGGAATAACTATGGATAGCTAAGTCTTGGAGAGGAAAAAAAGGAAGAAAGGGCTGAAGGCTTCTTCCTTACCCCAAAGTATTTTAAGGTCACTTTTGGAACAAACCCTCTTGACAATTGTTTGTTAAGAAGCTCTTGGAGTTTGTTTGTTGTTTGGTTGCTTGAATGAGAGCTTGTCTCTATAGCCATTTGGTTAAAAAAGCTTTGTCTTTTGTTTTGAAAATATTTGAGAACTTTTTTGATGTTAATTTGTTCATTGACATCATAATGACAACTTCTACAAGTGAATTTTCCTCCTTCACAAGATTCTTCGATGATGATATGAAGCATGACTTTATTATATTGAAGGACATGGTGCATATTTTGTTTGAGGATAAAAGATAAAGCACTGAACTTCGTGAATAGTTGTTTTCCATGAAGGAAGAGAAGGAAGAAATTCTTTAAATATTGCATGATATGGATAGGTAGCTCCATCAAGCCCAAGAGGCTTTGACCAAGAAAATTCATGAGGAGGAGGTAATCCATTCTATTTTTTCTTCAGTTTCCTCATTAGAAAGATGTGTTGGTTTTTTTGGAAAACATACAAGAGATATAGCGTCCAAATTAATGATTAAAATGGGCTATGAAGGCAAAGGGTTAGTCAAGCATGCACAAGGCATGGTTGAACCTGTTTTGGTTGAGGAATGACCCAAGAATCTTGGTCTTGGTTATGTGCAATTTAATGGTGAAGACTCCAAAGCCATGAAGGCATGTGAGGCTATTTCAAAGAGAACCTTTATTCCAAGTTCTAAGATGAAAATATGTCAAATTTGTTTCAAATATGATTGCCACTGATTTAAGCCTTTGTTGCAGCAAGAAGATGGTAGACATGCAGCTTATGGCGAGCATGCAAGTTCATACAGTTTTCAAGACAAAAATGGTGATGTTATTCTGCAAATGAAATTTGTAGCCTCTACTAGTTCATCTTCTCATGAAGACAAAAAGGATGAACATTCAAAGCAGCGCAAGAGGTATAAATCTTCTCATCATCAATTTGATTGTGTTTCTGCAAAGCATGACCATTCTGCATGCTTAAATGGAAGAAAGATTTGTTGTACATATTGTGGTTGATTTAACCATGATGTTTCGAGATGCTGGATGAGGAAGAAGGCATACAGGAAGCAGATGAAGCAAAGACAACTTTCAAAGAAGGTGCATAATATTTGCACCTATTTCCAAAAGAGGGGACATGTTGTCTCCCATTATTGGACTTTGCATCCAACTAGTCGTCCCAAGCACATGCAACAAGAGGACAGAAAGATTGGTGAAGATGGAACCAAGGATTCCATTATTGATGTGAAAATAGAAGTTTCACATGAAGAAGATTTGCAGCAACAAAAGTCGCCATGGAAGTGGCTTGGTAAGAAGTGGGACTTCTTAACACAGTAAGACATACTCATTTTGTACATATGAAAATTTAGGTTGTATGCATGCATTTTATGCTGTAATATCTCGTTTGTTTGAGCCACCTTGGATCATTGATCAAGGCAGCGATGTTCAGTTTCATTCTACAAATTTCTTGCCAAAAATTTTCTGAGTGAGTGCAAGAAAGGCAGTTCTTGACAGGAGGACAATCGCATTGAGGAAGGCAAGTGTGAATTGCTTTCTAGTTGTGGTTCACAGTCACTAGCCATGCAAGGCAAGTATTTGGAGGCTGAAGAGAAGAGGGTGTTGTACTCTCATTTATTGTACAGATCAGTTTCAGTAGTCCAGAGAGCTTTTGGGGTCCAAAATCTTCCCATTGGGGAGGTGTGATCAAGAGATCATTTCCAAGTTATGAAGATTTTCTCAAAATGGAAGTGCTCAGAAATGGTTGCAATATAAACGACCGAAAAGGTCTTGTCGCTATGATTATGGCACCACAAACGATTCTCAAAACCAAGGTTGTATGTGAAATTTATTGAGGTTTGAAATCTCCAACAAACTCCAAAATTCATTTGACCAAAGTTGACTTTTTAAATTTGGAAAAAAATTTAAAAAGAATATTCCAAGAATATTCCTCAAAATATTCCTCGAAATATTCCTTGGAGGACGAATTAGACTTTGACAAGTGGCAAGATTCTATTTGATTTTTGGTTGACTTGGATATTTTTGGGCCTATCACGGGCTAACCCGTGGCAGGCCTGGAGGCCGCCACATGGCCCTAGGCCAATGGAAATTTTGCAATACAAAAATTTGTTTAACTCTGCAGGATTCGAAACCGGGTCTCCTGCCCACAAGCATATAGGCCCGACCAGCCTGCCTGTCCATTAGTTCTTAAGAACTATGGATATCAATATGTATTTGAATGTTAAACAATGTTTGGTTGGCGGAAAATGGGGGCCAGCCCCCACAATTCATATGACCCTGCAGCAATGACCCAAGGCCTAACGACCAGAGGTTACGGTTAATGGTTGGTTCTCTGAACATGTGGCCAGCCACTACAATAAAAATTTAAATGAAACAGTTAGTGTAACCTTGACTTTCGGGTTTTGTCCACCTTTTTATGCGGACAGTTGAACACAGTTAATAGTCAGCGGAATATTGGCATGTGAACGCGCCTTATTAGAGGAATATCCGCATGTGAACATGCCCAATGTAACATTTAATTTAACGTTAGCCGTTCTGCCAGATTTGGGGCACGGTTTTGCTAATTTCGGGGAGTTGGCCAAAATGGCGCTCTTAACTGGAGTTCCTCCATTTTTGGAGGAGGTTTTTGAGGGATATTGGGCAAAATTTGTTTTTTCCATAACTCCCTCAATATTGAACGAAATTGGATGAAGTTTTAGTGAATTTTGGGTCTCTTCGACTTTCTGAATAGTTTGGAATAGGTTTCAGGTCGATCAGAGGTGATATACAACAAATATTTCTTCAAAGAAGATGAAGAAGTCATCAGGGCCATCATGGAGAAGGCACTGTATTGGGTAATATTTTACTGTTTAGTGTGAAACAAAAGCCATTTCTAGCTATTTTTTATCTTCTAAAGCTGAATTTACAGTTATTTTTTCCTATTTAAGCATATTTTTACCTTTGTAACCATTTTTAGCAAATTAATAGAGCAAGGACATCCCATTGGGGAGCCTTGGACCGACAGATGTAGCCCAGGAGCGGTGAACTGCCTCAACAAATTGTTGTATTATGTGATGGTGAATTTTATTTGCTGCGTATTTCTTCTATGATATATTAAACAGTAAATTTTATTAACTAATCCTCACACATAAAACTCAGAAACATAGCCAAAACTACTTTGTTTAACCTGCAACTCATGGAGAACACTTTTCACACTTTATTATATCAGAATGGATACTTTGCATAGCATAACAAAAATAATCCATTTCAAAACATATATAATAATTTTGAATTGCGATATGTGCTTCAACCTTTTCAAAATTATATAAAATCTTCGTTGAAGAAGCTTAAAAAACCCTTTAAAAGAGAAATCGCGTCGCGCCTTTTTAAAAGAACAAACTTATAACGTTTCAGAAAAAGTTCTGATAATTCGAACCCGATGAAACAATAAAATGACAATTATAAGTATCCAAAAGTCAGATAAAGCGCAACAACATGAGTCTTAAGTGCATTTCATGTTTCGCAGCGAGAAACCAAATGGAAAGTTTTATACACCGCAATAAATTGTGATGTATGATTCGTGCAGATCACATTTCGCAAGATTCATTGGCGTCAAAAAACATAACTATTGGTATCTATTAAAAGTTGTGATGTGCGATATAAACACTTATTCTTTAAGTGCTTGAAATGATTTTTATCTAATCAATCTATTATAAGAACCAATGTCTTATATCGTTAGATTAGACATATTACGTAAGGTGTGTAAGATATTTGATAGAAAGTTTTATGGGTTATTAAAGGCATTTAATGGGTGCAAGGTTCAAAATGTTGATATATACTTGAAGCATGTTTTGAATAATAGAACGTCAAATTTTGATTATGATGTTTTAACTCTACCCTTCTCTCTACTCATCTCATATCTGAGTTTACTCGTTTCACTTGAATTTAGGAAACCACCTAACGAAGTTAGAATAACTGGAATGACAAAGAAAGGCAAGGAAATTTCCTAAACGTCCACTGTAGAAGACACAGACATGCCTCCATTGTTCTCAGCCACAATGTGAAACAAGGATTGTGGCAATTCTTCATGGGAAGCAATGTACCACCTTTTTTAGGAAGAAAAATTAAGAGAAATAGTGAAAAGAGTAACAGCAGATGGGGCGGTTTCATCATATCGGTCTTACTTTAAAGTTTCATGTTCGTTTCTTCACAGAATAGTGATGAGGCCGAATATTTTACCATACACAGATATGGTAAAGTGGTTCATTGACCACCTTAACATAGTAGACATATCATTCAAGAATTATAAGCTAGAGAATATTGGTTCATTCACTGCAGAGGATTTATGGATAATGTATCACTTACCCATGCCACAAAAGAATTATGATAAAGCTTTTGTCCAAATATTTATGAAGAAGAATACAGACCTCGTGAAATTGATAAGGGGATGGAAAGAGGATCAAGGCAAGATAAAGTAGGATAAACTTGGTATGTACTCGATAGCACAGTTACCCTCCCCTTATTATTATGCAGCTGGAATGCTATGTAGTTATTTGTGAAACCAGATACCACTAGTTTTTCCATAGAATGGGTTCCTTTGATTGACGCAATCATCAATTCCTATATTATGAATTGGGCAACCATTTTGTCTAATAATCTGGCTAAAACCATAATGGACTATAGGAAAAATAGGGTTTATTCCACTAGAACAATACCTCCCTTCTACATGAGTGCTTACATTATGGATGCAATTTTCTTTTGTTCAAGATTTCCTATCATGGGATGGAAATGGACAAGCTATGACCCCACTCCAATTCATATTTTTCATAAATAATTGTGGGAATCTGAGTTTCATCTACATTTCTATAAAATTTTCAATGGATTTATGTTACCCATCCATCAGATCATCTTTAATGAAAGGGCCGCTAGGATTTCTAAGGAAACTAGCACAGACATTTTACTAGTTGATAGATGGTTTTCTGAAGAAAATTTCACTTATATCAGAGTTTTTGGGATTTATTCGTCCCCCCATGTTTTTCCTTATTATGTTCCTGATAAGCTCCTAGCCAAGAAAATTGCCTAACAACTTCTAGTAAGCGCGTGTCCAAACAACTCAAAAATTCCAAGAAGGCCATTTTGCCTACTTTCCCTTTATAGTGTGGCACTTTTTCCCTTTTCGACATTGGTCATGAATTTAAATATATTTCAAATATAACTTCATTATATTTGGCTCTAATGTAAAAGAGGCCATCTGATCCTAATGGTGTGGTTAAGAGTTTTACCATTGGTCTTAAACTTAAACCTTCCTTGAATGATAAATATATTTTTGATTATTTATTTGAAGGTGTGGAGAAGTTCACAAAAGTATTGAAAATTGCATCCAATCATCTCAGTATAACAAACTTTGAGGCTTTTCACACATATAGAAGCAAGAGGCTAGAAACAATCCCTTTGGACTTATTATTTATTGAATATTTCAACCGGCCAACTCCCAGTATTAGTCTGGATAATGAGGCTAAATACATGTCAGAAGATGAATCTCAAGAGAAATCAAATCACGAGTCAGAAAAATCACCACATCACTCTCAAAATTCATATCACTCTGACAATTAATCTAAGAGCAGGAATGAGAGTCATGAGAAAATAATTGAGAAAGCGATTAAAGGGATTGAGATGCAAAATAAAGGAGAAATTAATGGAGCTGAATCATCTTCTAAAGAAGTTCATCATATCCAAAATACACACGAGCAAACAGAGAATCCTCAATCAAAAGGTTTGAAGAAAGAATGGGAGAAGTTTTCTAAAGCACGAGAAACACCACGACCACCACCACCAAAGCCTAATGTTGATGAGTCAAAAAATTTCCAAACTCCAGAGCAGACCCAAAATTTATTGGAAATTGCAATGCCACTACAGTGAGTACCAAAAGTTCATGATCAAGATATCATCTCGGCATACCCTACAGAACAGATTGATTTAAAGATTGAATAGATACCCTCACTTGATGTCTTCTACAACCTGAATCATAAGGTTGTAATTAAAATAATAAAGAGAGGAATAATTGATGAATCCATCTCAAATATTAATGATGAATCTGTAGATGTTCTAAGGAAATACCCTTTGGCTGATCCTACAGAAAATTTGACTAACCTATCACAGTTCGCAGGAGCATATGCTATAGCTACCATTGAAAAATCTACATAGGTACAACTTCTACTTAATAAAAAATAAGATAAAGTTCAGGAACTGGAGAGACAACTAGAACAGGGAAGGCTTAACACAAATAAGCAAATCGAGATGAAAATGTCTCAATTCCAAAAATATTTTGAAAGACTAAAGTTACAACACCAAGTGTAGATTACAGAGAAAGAAACGCATCTTGAAGCAGCAATGGACAAATTGAAAAGTCAACCTCAAGTAGATAAATTCATAAAAGAAGCACTAAAAATGAATGCAAATTTGGAGCAGCAGCAAGAAACCTTTTGTCAACAAATGTCAATCACCAGTTCATACTGTGATACAAGCAAGGTTCTGATCCAACAAGTGGAAAACAGGAGGCTTGAATGTGAAAAAGTTGAAAATAATATTACTGATTTCATTCAATGGCAAGGGTTTGATGCAGTAAAGAAAGTTGACCTCCCTGAGATAGATAAGTTTCACAAAGAGATTTTATTTAAAGATTGGAAAATGCAGCTGCGACAAGTAGAGAAGGCCACAACAAAGGCATCAAATATGACAAATAAAATCATCGAATTTGTTAATGAATATCGTTTAAAATATGAACTTATTAAATAATCTACAACCGAAGTGCTCTCAGAGCTCAGACCATTAGAATCACAGTGGAAGGAAATTATAGAGACGCAAGTGGAAACTATTAAAAAGATAAATAAGTTTAATTAGGAAATTACTGGAATTTTCTAATCAAACCTTATCATGAGTGCCTAACTCTACAGTCGTTAACTGATTCTACTAAGAAAGAGTTTCCAGAACTTTCGAATGTAGTGCTTAAATGCCAAGTCAGATCCGGGATTACACAGCTAGCTCAGCTAAAGCCAATGGTAGATATTTTTCATCTCAAAGATCAAATGTGCGAAGAGGATCAGCCCACCTAAGCATGTTGTTATTTTTATTTCCTAGATTGTAGTTTAATCTTACTCATTACGAGGATGGTTGTTTGAAACCTCCTCCAATTTTTATGTAATAATCTATTTTAAACATATTTAGTTTAATATTTAAACCATTCTCATGCATTTAGAGAAGGGTCCAGAAATTTGTCAAAAACATTTGCAAAGAATGCACTTCTGTAAGTTTGTGAATTCCTTGATAAATTAATGGAACGAAAGTTGTTATCTTTTGACATTAAATCTGTTTAACTGAAGTTGCACTATTGTAATCATTGAATTGCTTGAAAGTGAAGAGGAGCAGAAAGCTATTGTTGATTTGAATGAGTGGAGCTTCGTATATATGGTACTTTTACACGTTATATTAACTTTTGCTTCTTAAATTGACAGTCGTCTTTTTATCAATATTATATATTAGATTTGTTATCATAAGTGAATGTTAAATGCACTTATGTGTTGATATTTTTTTACGATTAATTATATCATATATAATCAAACATATAGATGCGATATATATTTCACAATCGTTTTAATTAAACTATTTTGTTGAAAGAATTGTTTTTCCATAATATTCATCTCTTTCAACTTTTGAATAATCTTCATTACCAATTGTTGGAAGATATATTTTTAGAACAAATTAAGGAATGAACTGTTAGTATGATTCTTTCATCGTAAAAGATCACTTTAGCTACGCATAAAAAATAGCCCTAACATCGATTATGGCTGCAAAATATCTTTAAGTTTGCTGCACAAATTCAGATCTAAGCACAAAAGACATTAAGCAGATAAAATATAACATGGCTCCATAAATCCAATGGACAAGACAAGAAGAATGTATTTAAAATAATTTTTTATTATATTAAAGAATGGGGCACCTGAGAGGAAAACAGGAAAGGTGCCTTCCGGTTCTCCTCAATGGGATGGATTCTTGAAAGTCCTTAGTGTTTTAGATCTAACATTTCTCTCTCTTATGGGTGTAGAAAAACAAACATAGAACTCAATGGGAGTTCACAAAACAAAATGGAAAATGGTGACCAAGAGTAGATCTAGAGTGATCTAATGCAATGAAGGTGACTAATGAATGGGGAAAACCCCCCTATTTATAACAAAATATTGGGGCGGTCTAGAACTCGGTGCATGAATAAAATGTTATTAATCGAATTCTAGAAGAACCCTTTAGGAATATTTTATTATATTTGTTGGAGGGAAAAGGGTTCTTGACTTGGGTCAATTCCTTTATTTATAAATAATAAATAAATAAATGGTTTATTTATCATTTTAGGGAAGTGATGGGAATATAATTAAATAAATAATGGTTTATTTAATTATTTATGGATGATTCAGTCAAATTTAACTAAGAATATTATTTAAATAATGATTTAAATAACTTATTCTTAGGGGATAATTAAATAAATAAGGATTTATTTAATTAAGTTCCTTATTTTGGGTTAAATATGACCAGAAAATATAAACAAATGAGTTATTTTAATGGTGAAAGCAATTTTACTTAGGGTAAAATTGGTATTACATGGTGTACTTGGGTTCATCTAATAATAATAGGTTAGATGACCAAAAAATGGTGTAACAGATTGCCCCCCAACGTACGAGTGTTAGGAGAAAATTGTATGACCGAAGTACATTGTAAGAACTCAATCACTAGATATCGAGAGGGAAGTGAGAGAGAGTAATGTAAGGTTGTCTGATGTGCTAAAGGACTAGACCCTGAGGATATGAGACTTACAGGTGCAACAAGTCTTTAGTTTAGGAAGTGGTACCTGTGTTAAAGGTGGCGGGGGAGGCATACCTATGCCCGCCGAGACAAAGTACAAATAATAAGGCGCCCGGAAAACCACAGAACGCAATAAGTACAAAGAATAAAGCACCTATAAAACCACGAAACGCAATAATGAAGCATGTGCTGGCCAAAACATGAGCCAGATAAATCATAGGATGAATCCCACATACATGTGATGCCTGGAATAATCTTCAGGACTTATACAGTAATAAGGTAGTACATGAGATAAAAATATACCCAAATGCCCCCTACACACAGGGAAGGGCTCTCAAAATCTGACAGAGACATGTGAATCGAAAATGGCGTTGCAAGCGGTTGAAGCCGATATCATCAAATGAGAGGAGTTGCATCAAGGGCGGGAATGAAGTCATCCGGGCATGTGGGGGGCTACCTGCAAGGCCACCCCCTCATGAGGGTTGAGACATCTCACACATGCCCGGGAATCACCAATAGCTGTTGCGGCATCACTGGACCACCAAGTATACGTATCACGAACATGTTGAAAAGAGGTTGGATCCAAGGTAATCATACGAAGACTAATGATGATTTTGAAATGATGAAAGGTCCAAAGGGGACCCGAAAAACATGAGTATGAAATGGTATCTCATGACAGAAATCAACACAGACAAGAATAAAGATGGAGGCTAAGTGGTGCCCCAAGAAAAAGTGTTGTAAGTGAGGAAATCCGATTTGAAAAAGGAGGAAAGGAAGACTTCGTGGACAACATGTATCTTGGTGAAGTAGTGACTGATGAAAAAAAACATATGATGGCTATCTACAAGAAATTAAAACATGCATTTCAAGCGGAAAATGCTAAGGGTAATACCTCTTGAGATAGAGTGCATTGCGAGGATTAGGAAGGGGGTGGCCTTCAAAGTCCTTTAAAAGATATGCCCCCTTCCCAAGATTTTTACTGATGATGTAAGGACCTAGCCATAATGAGTCGAACTTCCCATGACCGAGGGTATCGTGGGCCTGGTCATATACTAGAACAAGGTCACCTTCATGAAAGGTGTGAGGATGCACTTTTCGGTCATACTGAGCTTTGGTGCACTTTTTGGCCACTTCAAGAGTTTGTAATGCAACACGACGATCTTTAGAAGCGCGCTCAAGCATGATAAGTCGTTGTTCTAGAGGTTGGGTATCAGGGAGAAGTTCTACGGCCAAATGAAGGGAAGGGATTTCACATTCGATTGGTAAGATTGTCTCCTCGCCAAAGACAAGGTGGAAAGGAGTGAAACCGGTGGCAGTTTTAACAGAAGTATGATAAGCCCACAAAGCAGGGAAGAGCATGAGATGCCAATTGGTTTTGTGTTTATTCACCGTTCGTTGAAGCATAGTCTTAAGAATTTTGTTGACCGCTTCAACTTGGCCATTACCTTGGGGGTAATAGGAAGATGAATATTGGTGTTCAAAAACCAACAAGGAGGAGAGCTCATGCCAAATCTGATCTTCGAAATGTCGGCCATGGTCCGAGACTAACTGTTTTGGAACTCCGAATCGAGCAATGACATGGTTAAAGAAAAAGAGGGCTATATTGGCTTCTGTATTGTTGAACATAGGCATAGCTTTGGCCCATTTAGTAAAGTAGTCAACCGCCATGATGATATATTTGTGGTTACCAGCAGATGGAGGTCGACATTCCATAAAGTCGATGGCCCATTTACAAAAAGGACCAGCTGTGACGACAGGATGGAGAGGAGAGGGAGGAGCTCGCGCCTTGGGGGCGAAATGTTGGCAATTGGAATAGTGGTTGACTGCTTCAGTGCAATCACTGAAGAGAGAAGGCCAAAAATACCCAGCACGCATGATTTTTTGCGCGGTGGTGAGGCCGGAGAGGTGGCCACCACAAGCACCACTATGACAGGCATTTAGGACTTGCTCGGCTTCAGCGTGGGTGAGGCAACGACGAAGGACAGTATCTACGCCGCAACGATAAAGGTCATCGCCGATTAGAAGGTAGCGAGATGCTTGGTGTCAGATACGTCGTCGAGCATCACAATCAAGGTGAAGGGAAAACTTTTGGGTTCGCAAGTAAGTAAGGATGTCACCATACCAAGGATCGTTGGTGGTGATGGCAAACAAATGTTCATCGGGAAGAGCGTCATTAATTGGAGTATCTTGCGTCCAGGTAGGCAAATCAGAAATGAGTTTAGCTAGGACTAAACCTTTCTTACTTTTTGGGGTGACAAATTCAAGGTCAAATTCTTGGAGAATAACGACCCAACGGGCGTACTTTCCATTGAGGATGCGGCGACTCAATAGGAAAGCCATGGGGTTGGAATCAGTCACAACCTTGGTGGAACGCATGAGGATATAATGACGCAATTTTTGGACGGAGAACACGACAGCTAGATCTAATTTTTCTTCATGCAAGTAGGACACAGGTGGACCGGCAAGGTTCTTACTGACATAATAGATCACATGTTCGACACCGTTATCATCCTCCTGGATAAGGACACCAACAACCGAATATGTGGAAGCAGAGATGTATAGAATGGAATCTTGGTCAAAGTCAGGGGGACGGATCAAGGGAGCAGATGTGAGAGCATGCTTGAGGGCATCAAAAGACTCTTGAGCGTATGTATCCCAGACAAAAGGGGTGTGAGATCGAAGAAGTCTAAGGAAGCCGTGTGCGGTAGTGGCGTAGTCAGGAACGAATCGGCGAAGAAAATTAGCTTTGCCTTGGAGACTTTGTAGCTGGCGTAAGGTACGAGGCAGAGGAAGTTCAATAATGGCTTGAACCTTCAAAGGGTCGAGAGTTATCCCGTCTTTAGACACGATGAAGCTGAGGAGACGACCAGCGGGAACACAGAAGACACATTTCAAAGGATTAAGGTGAATGTTATACTTGCGGCATCAGAGAAAAATGGTACGCAGGTCATGAAGGTGTTGCGCCCGATGTTTAGAACGTGCGGTAAGATCGTCTAAATTGGCAAGGATAATATGGGCTAATTCATGGAAGCAATAAGACATGGTTCGTTGAAAGGTGGCACCGGCGTTTTTAAGGCCAAACGGCATGACTCGGTATGCGAAAGTGCCCCACGAACTAATGAACACGGTTTTAAGTTGATCAGCACGGCGGATAACAATTTGGTTGTATCCAGAGAAGCCATCCATAAAGGAAAGAATCTCGTGCCCCGCACACTCATTGATGATTTGGTCAATAAATGGTGTGGGGAAGTTGTCTTTGGGACAAGATTAGTTCAGATCGCGAAATTCGGTGCAAACACGAATGGTGCCTTGTTTTTTGAGGACAGGAACTGGGTTAGACACCCAAGTGGTATATTCAATGGGGTAAATGAAACCAGCCTGCCGTAGTTTGTCGATTTTAGCTTTGATGGCTTCACGTCTAGAAGGATGGATGGGTCTCAACTTTTGACGAACTGGAATGGCATCAGGCCATGTGTAGATGTGATGTTCAACAATGGCAGGATCGAGTCCGGGCATTTCGGAGTATGACCAGGCGAAAACATCACGGAATTCTTTGAAGAGTTTCGTGTAGGCTTCAATTTCTTCCGGAGTGCATTGGGCGCCCAGGGTGATATGTTCTTCAATACCTGGCTTGACAGAAATGTTGATTTTGATGGTGGGAGAGATATTAGCCATATTTCCTTCTTCGAAAGCATCAGGGGCAGGGATGGGGTTTTTGAACCAATCAACTTTATCAGGAATGAAGTATTTGGATTCAAGGGCATATTGGTCATGGGATTGATGTGGGATGAAATATGCACGATGGTGCATATCATCCCATGGAAAATCAGGGTTGGTCATGGCTTCCATGATGTCTTCATCAGACTGGAATATGGGAAGAGGGGATGGGAGAGGTTGACCTGAGGAGGTAGAGGGATGAGACTCTTGATTGTGATGGGAAGGGCTCACAGGTATGATGTTATGTGAGGTGACAGAGTGAGCAGTTGAATGATCAGGCGAATCATCGAGGGAAGGTACTAAGGGGTTGGTATCCGAGAATCGCGGTGATGAGGAAAGGTAGGAAATGGTAGCTGAAGTTTCGGTCATTTCGGTATCAGGAGGAGGAATGGTAATCATGATAGACAGGTGGTCCTGTGTGAGGGAAGAAGGATTACGCGTGAGGGCGGCTTCGAATTGGCGGTATGTGGCTAAAGAGGCATGATACTCGTCAAGGCGAGGGCAAAGGTGGGTATAGTGGCCATGGAAATTGCACAAAGAACAAGGGTGATTGGTGTGCAAATTCTTAAGTTTAGGGGTAGAATCCGGTATGGTGACATGGACTTCTGGGATGTCTGATTCTAGAAACGTTTTATTAACCATGGTCTTGAGAGGTGGTAATTCAGGGCAGGTATGAGTGGCGTGAGCAACAACATCACACAGAGCACACTGGATGGGATGCTTGGGAGGCCGAGGAGGGGTAGGGTTGGGCAGGGTAGGTTTTTCCTTTGATGCCCCCCTGCGAGCTTTGCCATTTTTACTCAAAGCAGTTGTAACAGGAGGTGGTGCTTGTTGAGGTGACTAAGGTACCAGCGTAGCAAGAGAATTCATAGGGATTGGTTGAACCGGGGTCAAAGTAATATATGGTTTAGGTTGATCGGGCGGAGTGGTGGCTGGAGGGTCAAGATACCAGACGGGCATACCCAAGGTCAAGTTGGGGAGGGATAGGGTGGCCAAGGTAGGGACCGAATAAGCTCCAGGAGGGGGAGCGAGGAAAGGGATCTGACCAGCATGGAAGTGGACAGGAGGAATGGTGCCAAGGGGGTTGATTTTAGGTGAAATCGACCCATAAGGAGTGGCGGTAGAAGAAGATTCAGAAGGAAGAAGGGTGGCTAATGGAGGCGAAGGGCTAGGAGCTGGTTGAGGTTGAGGTTGCTGACTAGCCAAAGTGGGCTCTGTAAGGTTATCCCAAGATGATTGCATCATGCAAACGTTCACCAAGTTAGGATCAGAGATGGGAGGGGAGTAGAAAAAGGTGCCAAGCAAGGAGGAGTCTTTGTAGACACCAGGGGAAACATTGGTCAAAGAATCAACAGTTTGATTGTTGGTGACAGTAGAGATGGTGGACTCAGGGGAGGTCTGAGATTTTGGTTCATGGTAAGTTAACTGGTCAATGGTGACAATCTTGCCATTATGAGGGAAGAACATCTTGCGGTGGACTGGGGATGGGACGGCAGACATGGCATAGGTGTAACTACGCCCCAAAAGGATGTTGTAGTCAATAGGGGCGTCGATAACTTCAACGTCGACACAAACCATCTTGTCGGCAAGGGTGATAGGACAGTTACGAAATAGGCCAATGGGCTGGGAGGCATGGCCATCCCATGCACGAAGGGTGATGGTGGAAGGGGCCAGTTCAGGGGATCCGATTTGTTTCCAAACCGAAGCGAACATTACACAGGTAGATGCCCCTTCATCAATAATACATCGAGCAACATTGGCGTTTTGGATTTTGACTGGGATTTGGAAAGCAACCGAAGGAGGGAGAGGGGGATGGTCTGACTAACGGGCGTCGAAAATAATCAATTGGTCATCAGAAGGATCTACAGCGCCCACGCCAGATAGTAGAGCCCTTTTTTGAGAAGGACATGACTAGAGGAGTTCCAGTGTTGAAATGGCAGCAGGAGATTGGGCCAGATCATCCACTATGCTGTATGAATGGGCAGCCCGACCAGAGGCAGAATTTCGGCGTAATGGTCCCTTAAGAGTCTTGGGATGGACCTCGGCTTTGGGTGGAGGGAGTTGCAAGGGACCATTGGGGGTCGATAGAGGCTCTGTAGGACCTGACGATGGAGACTTAGAGACAGACGGAACAGGAGGTGTGGAATACTGACGGGACCGAGTTTGAAGGTTGAGGTCGACAGTGAGAGGTGGGTCAAAGGCCATCATGAGAATCTGGTTATCAGAGGAACCAGAAGGGGGAGGTTGAGTGGTTACCGGAGCGTGAGGTGGTTGAGTGGCCACGAATCCTTGTTGCGGGAAAGGATCAGTAAACATGGCAGGTTGAGAAGTAACGAGGGTGGTAGGGGTAGTAAGGGAGGAGTGTTGTCCCCGTACGATGGCCTGAGAATCCCACAGCCGCCGCATTTGTGGTAATAAGGGACAATCATGAGTGTAGTGACCATAAACACCGCAACACGAACAGGGATTATTGGTGTGAAGTGGCCTGTCCGGCTTGGGCTGAGAGCCCTATGGCTGGTTGGCAGTGGTAGAGTCGATATTGGAAGGATTGGGTCCACGATTACCAGAAGCAGATTGGTTGCCTTTTATCTTTCTTTGAGAAGGAAGAAAATTAGGTGCCCCCTGTTGTGCAAATACTTGCCCTGGAGGGGGTAGTAGGTGCGGCTGTGGGGGTGGAGAAGGCAAGGGGGTGAAAGGTCCAAATGCTGGAGGAGCTGGGACACCAGGTTGAGAGTAAGGATAAGGATTAGGATGGGCAGCATTGAGGTAATCAGGGTTAGGGGCAAAAGGAGGAGGTATTCCGGATCCTGGATACATGCTACCTGGAGGGGTAAAGGTGCTGAAGGTGCTGGCCCCTCCTGGAGGGAGACCATAGCCCGTAGGAGGTTGGGCAGAGGTATGGGAAAGAGCTCCAACGATACCGTCGGCGGAGTGAGATGCACCCGGGGCGTTAGTGCCGTCGGGCTTGGGGAGCTCAGGAAGGATGGTATAAACATAACCAGATTGAGCATAAATAAGGTCATATTTCAAGGCTATTTGGAGGGCAGCTTCTTCGGTTTGAGGGAAATGGGATGCAACATCTTTGCCAATGGGAGGTAAGAGAGAGCGAAGGAACCAGTCCATATAAACCTAATCTTCAAAGGGAGGAGCTCGACATAAGCTTCTTCTGCACCGCCATTCCTGGACATGAGCGGAAAGGCGGGTTAAGGAGGATTGACAGAAGGAGGTTAAAAGCTCGGTACTAGTGTCATATCGGAGAGGGAGCTGGAAATAAGATAAAAATGCTTGGGCAATGGTTGCAAAAGTGTTATGGGAGGAGGTGGCCTGTTCAACATACCATTTAGAAGCTTCGCCTGTAATCATGCATTGGAACAATCTAAGACGAATAGAGTCGTCAGTAATGGAATTGGAGGAACACCACGTATGGAAGGATCGGATATGGTTGGAGGGATCCTCACTAGCAAGGCCTTCGAACTTGGGAATGTCAGAGGGGAGCTTGGTTGGCATAGTAGGCCAACTAACATCGTGGCGGATAGGATCATTAATCAGCTGATTGAAGTCGGGGAGACTAAGGTCGGCCATATAAGGGAGTAATGGGGCAGTCAAGGTAGGTCCCAAGGTGGTTCCACTGGAAACAGACCTAGTAGTAGTACTGGGGTTACTAATGGTGGTAAGCCTTGAAGTAGACATGGTGAAAGTGACAGGGGGGGAACCAGGAGGGGGAGAACCCGAACAATCAGAGGAAGAGTCGGAGTGCGAACTCGGGGAAAGACTTACTCGATGACGACGGGAAGGAGGAAGTGGACCAAGCGGAAACTGAGGATGAAGGCCAAGAAGTCTTCGAGAGAGGCGCCTTGGGGGTGCAATGATGACAGGAAGAATATAAACCGACGAGGGTAGGGGGGGACAAAATCAAGTGAGGTCAAGGGCAGAGAGGTGCAGTGACAATTGATTTTAAAGTCTTTTCCAGGCGGTGTTAAGTTTTGCTTCTTAAATTGACAGTCGTCTTTTTATCAATATTATATATTAGATTTGTTATCATAAGTGAATGTTAAATGCACTTATGTGTTGATATTTGTTTACGATTAATTATATCATATATAATCAAACATATAGATGCGATATATATTTCACAATCGTTTTAATTAAACTATTTTGTTGAAAGAATTGTTTTTACATAATATTCATCTCTTTCAACTTTTGAATAATCTTCATTACCAATTGTTGGAAGATATATTTTTAGAACAAATTAAGGAATGAACTATTAGTATGATTCTTTCGTCGTAAAAGATAACTTTAGCTACGCATAACAAATAGCCCTAACATCGATTATGGTTGCAAAATATCTTTAAGTTTGTTGCACAAATTTAGATCTAAGCACAAAAGACATTAAGCAGATAAAATATAACATGGCTCCATAAATCCAATGGACAAGACAAGAAGAATGTATTTAAAAGAATTTTGTATTATATTAAAGAATGGGGCACCTGAGAGGAAAACAAGAAAGGTGTCTTCTGGTTCTCCTCAGTGGGATGGGTTCTTGAAAGTCCTCAGTGTTTCAAATCTAACATTTCTCTCTCTTATGGGTGTAGAAAAACAAA
This sequence comes from Pinus albicaulis, assembly GCA_034641835.2. Taxonomy (NCBI): domain Eukaryota; kingdom Viridiplantae; phylum Streptophyta; class Pinopsida; order Pinales; family Pinaceae; genus Pinus; species Pinus albicaulis. The sequence goes on along the minus strand of JAXQQM020078835.1, from coordinate 6,148 downwards.
CATAGAACTCAATGGGAGTTCACAAAACAAAATGGAAAATGGTGACCAAGAGTAGATCCAGAGTGATCTAATGCAATGGAGGTCCCCCAATGAATGGGGAAAACCCCCCTATTTATAACAAAATATTGGGGCGGTCTAGAACTCGGTGCATGAATAAAATATTATTAATCGAATTCTAGAAGCAACCTTTAGGAATATTTTATTATATTTGTTGGAGGGAAAAGGGTTCTTGACTTGGGTCAATTCCTTTATTTATAAATAATAAATAAATAAATGGTTTATTTATCATTTTTAGGAAGTGATGGGAATATAATTAAATAAATAATGGTTTATTTAATTATTTATGGATGATTTAGTCAAATTTAACTAAGAATATTATTTAAATAATGATTTAAATAACTTATTCTTAGGGAATAATTAAATAAATAAGGATTTATTTAATTAAGTTCTTTATTTTGGGTTAAATATGACCAGGAAATATAAACAAATGAGTTATTTTATATGGTGAAAGCAATTTTACTTATGGTAAAATTGGTCTTACATGGTGTACTTGGGTTCATCTAATAATAATAGGTTAGATGACCAAAAAATGGTGTAACATGAACACTCCCAGATATATAGTATAATAGATATTTTTAGTTAAATGCATATGATAGATTAAATCATCTCCCATCTACATGTTATAAAAAAAATGTTGTGAAACCATCTCCAAAAAGAGAAGAAAAGAGATATAAACGCCTTAGAAATAAGCCACTTTGAGGGGGCAACCTCCAATACATTACATGAATGAACAATTATTGGATGATACAAATGACAAAACCTCCTTTCTATATATAGCAGTCCATGGGGCCACAATGTAATCCTAGTGGGGCCACAATGTAATCCTAGCCAACCTAACAATAATAATGTAAGTGCACAATAATAACAATATGGGGGTTACAGGGGTACAACAATAACAATAATGGGGGCTACACTAACATAATAAGGGACTACACTATTAATATAGGGACTTAACATGCCCCTCTCCTTCAAACAGGTGTTGTCCTCAACGCTTGATTATTTCTTGATGCTTCTGTATAAAATTCTCATCCGCCCATGTGGAATATTCTACAGGAATGTTCTTCCACTTGCTTAGATACTCTAAAATTGATCGTACTTTTCGAGTTCTTGTTTATGTGACTGCTTCATAACTTCTTTCAATGTGATTTTGATCTTCCTATTGTTTCATTAGATTTTGCACCAAAGTTAGGTTATCCTTTGAGAGTTGGAGAACTTGTTGTTGATGCTCGATGTGATCTTCCACTAATTTATCATCCATATTAGCTATTATTTGATCCTTCAAACCATCCAACTTAGCCTCCATTTCTTCTTTTAAACCATCTATGTCATCTTTGGTTTCTCTTCATAAGATCAAAATTTGTTTCACTTGGTACCGTAATTTTGATATCTCATACTGCAATTCTTCCTCTTCATGCATCGTAGTATAGCTTTTTGAGGTCCTAATGGGTATGGAATTATTTTTTTGAAGCATTATAAAACCCAATACTAATAAAAATTCTGAAATATTTCTTGGAATCACTTCAAACTGCTTTTTCAAACAAACGTTATGCAATTTTAAAAACCAAATACACACATTTTTCTTGCTTTTGAGGAGCTCAATATTGAAATTGAAATATATTTGTTATTGTGTATCTTCAATATCTAAAATTCATCCCTGCGGTAGTCCTCTGAATCCTCTTTCGAATGCCACAAATCTGACCTGATTTGGATTCTTCAAGACAAAGTTATGTCCAACCTCCCACAATGACCTAATTATGGATTGGTTCAGTAGAGTGAACTTGTATGACTTGTATGGATTGGTTCGGGAGCCTGAAAAATACCTAACTTCCACATATCATATCTCCGAAAATATTGCGAACCAAGCTCTGCAATTTTGGGACGATTTTCCTCAGGAGTTCAGCTTTGTGCTTTAAAAATTTCAGCTTCTGAATCTTCATATAAAAAAAATTATAGTGAAAATTCCGCGATGACCTTTTTAAGTGAAATTCAAGAGCCTGCAAAAAGCCCTAACGTCCATAGATCATATCTTAGTAAATATTGTGAACCAAGCTCTGAAATTTTGCAACTATGTTCCTCAAGATTTCAGCTTCGTACTCTAAATATTTCAGCTTCTGAACCTTCATAGAAAAAACTTTATAGTGAAAATTCCACAATGACCTGTTTGGAGTAGCGAAACCCTAAAATCCAAAGCTTTGATACCAAATGTTGTGAAACCAGCTCCAAAAATAGAAGAGAAGAGAAGAGATGTCAACGCCTTAGAAATAAGCCACTTCAAGGGGTCAACCTCCAATACATTACATGAATGAACAATTTTTGGATGAAACAAATGACAAAACCTCCTTTCTATATATAGGAGTCCATGGGGCCACAATGTAATCCTAGTGGGGCCACAATGTAATCCTAGCCGACCTAACAATAATAATGTAAGGGCACAATAATAACAATATGGGGGTTGAGTGTTGAGTGATATAGTTATAGTGTGTTGAGACAATGGCTGGAGTTAGGGTTTGGAGACGAATGGATGCTGTCGTCGCCATTGTTGAGGCTTCCCCTCCAACGCTTACACTTCCCAGGTTTGCTACTGTGGCCGAGAACAAAACTGCTATGGCACCAGTCGTTGACCCCAGCCGAGGGATCCCCCTACCTGAAAATTGCCTCCAAAATCTCTGCAACGGCCACGAGCACAGAGGACACTCTCCATGCAAACTCCACCACCGTGGAAGATTTTACAACTACCAAGAGAAATTATTCCACCACAACAGCACCAGTGTATGCGCTCCACAGCCATAGAAACACGCCGTTGATACGACCTCGTCCCGTCGATCCTCATTTCGTAGATGCAGCTGTTCACACCAAACTCACAAACTATTTTTTAGCTTCTCTCTCGTGGCTACTGAGCTATCTGGATCTGCCTGCTAGGGGCGCAAGGGAGTCCTCATGGGCTGGAAAAAAACACCCATTTCCATGGCTGCCTGCCTCATTTTACAACTTCTCTCAAACCCCAGCAGCAAGTCCTGGAAAAGCTAGATTACCAGAGTACCAGTTTTCTCTCTTCTCGGATATGCAGAGGCAAGCAGGAGTCTACTGATCTATCTACTCCTTTTTAGATCCATATCTTGCTCCTTTCTGGAAAAACTCTGCTGCATTGGGTGAGCTCTTCGAATATGGTGCAGGACCTCATGCAAGACCTTGAACACAGGCTGGGGATTCCTTATGCATTACAGAGAATTCTCTATGAAGGTAAAAAACTTGAGGAACCTTATCCCCTCTATTTTTACAATATTAAAATAAATGCATCTATTGTTTTCACCCTTCATCTGAGAGGGGTTGCAGCCGGATAGTCATCTATAGCTCCTGTGTTTTCCTACAAAGACGTTGTCCATGCTCAGATACACAAGAAATCAACTCCACCAGCTATGGCTCCAAATCCTTTTCTGGTGGAAAAACTAGAGGAAATCCCCTCCATAGAAATATCGCATCCAACACTGGATGATCAATTCCAAAAGTATGAAGAGTTTTCCATCATTTGCAGATTTAATGGACTATGGTTGTGCACTGCAGATCTCTACCAATGGGTCCACTCCAACTATACCAACAACTGCAAGGTTTTATTCTTCTCAAAGGGCTTCTTCATTGTAGTGTTTTATTTCAGCAAATACTACCAAAAATCTTTAACAAAAGGCCCGTGGTTTTGGGGAACAGCAGGGTTATTCCTCACCCCCTGGTTCCCAGATTTCGATCCATCTACAGCAGTCATCACCAAGCTTCCCATTTGGGTCAAAATTCCTAACCTTCCAGCGCATCTATGGCACTTCGTTGTCTTCCAAGGGATTGGAAATACTCTAGGCCGTTTTCTAGCCACAGACCCCTCGAGGGGGGAAAAGGGCATATACACCTTCGGCAGAATCTGTGCAAAAATAGACATGAGAAAAGGTTGCTCGATCAGATTAATCTTACGATTGGGGACTTCCTTTGGACTCATACCCTGGACTACGAGAACACAGCCTTCTGATGTCGTCACTGCCATCAGCAGGGCACCTTCAGAACTCCTGCCCCTCGTTCCCCGTCAAAAAGAAGAAATTCAATCACAATACGAAATCCAAAAGTTGGAAACCATGTGATCCTCCCCCTATGGATGATGTTGATTCCTTCAGCTCGGATGAAGAGGAGGGTGAAGCAGAAGGGGAGGAAGCAAAGCAATCACAGGATCCGCCTTCAGCAAGCCCCGGGGAATCCAATGTTCCACCAAACTCACAGAAAAGAACTCATGAGTATTCCCCCTCGGATTTAGAGAAGGAGACCTCACCAACAGCCCAGCTCAGTCTGAAAATAGTTCCAGCTCAGCCGCATCATATTGGCTGGGTCAAAGTCAGTAAAAATAAAGGGAAAAAATGTCGTATGGATGATTAGACCCATTCTAGGTAGAATCCCTTGTATAGCCTTTGTTACCTTGTAATTTCTTGTTTCCTTTTAGCTTATTGCAATGCTCTCTTCATGGTTTCTCTCAGGGGCCGAGGTGGATATTCTATCTTTTCTAGCAACCTTTTCACTTGCTTCTCTTGATTGTAACTTCATATTGTACCATATGCTCTCTTAATAGAATTAGTTTTACTGAGAAAAAAAATAACAATATGGGGGTTACAGGGGTAGAAAAATAACAATAAGGGGGGCTAAACTAACATAATAAGGGACTACACTATTAATATAGGGAATTAACAAAGAAAACACCCTCATCATCCTTATTAGGAAACTGGTCCATTTATCTCTAGTCGGATCTACTACCCCAAATGGAAAATGACTTGCTCTAAGGTTCGGACCGGGTGGTTTCCCTCCATGTTGTTGCAATGGAATTTTTAAGCTTCAACATTTTGGCACGAGAAGGAGGGCCAATTGTGAATGGAAAGAAGGTCTGATCAATCTAAAATCCAATCTAAGAGTCTCTCTCCCTCTAGATCCCCTTCAAATTCTAGAACTTTAGCTAGATCTAAATCCTTAAGATCTGAAGTTGAATATCCCTTTCCTAAGTCTCCTAGTGAAACTCAACCAATATTATTTCCATATTTTCCCCAACATTCCCCAGAAGTTCAGTCTCTAATAGAAAATTTAGAAAGAGTATCCATTTCTGCAGAAAATCCTAAAACTTCTAAAACATCTGAAATTAGTGTTTCATCTTCTTTACAACCTAGACGAATATTAACTCGATTGGAAACTTAGAAGACAAGAATCCCTCAATTTGAATTTCCTATCGATACTTCTCGAAGGAAAATAAATAAGACTGAGTCAGATTCAACCACCAGTGAGGCCTTTGTTTGGTCAATTTAGTGTTTCCTAAATTGCTGCATTTAATTGTCAATCCGGGAATCGTAAGCTGATGAAGTGCGGCGCACTATATGTGCAAGATAACCTCTTTCTTAACTTTTTGTCGTTTTTGGTCTTTCTAAGGTGAAATGGAAATTCTAAAGTGAAAACAAGCTTGGTTATATTTGTTCAAGGAAGTGATATCCCCTATAATGATTTACCAATCTTGAAACTTTAAAAGCAAATTGAAATTACAATGACAAAACTTAAAAGAAAGTAAAAGTGTACTGCTGAAATGAAAAGGTGCTGCTAATCTAATGAATCAAAACAAGAAACTAGTGAACATGAAAACTAAACTATTCTTGCTGCCAACTGAACACAAAAGAAACTACGCTTATGGAAATTCAAAATTGCAATGAAATAAATCTAAATCGGATTACATCAATTCATTTTCTGACCCTTCATCATTAGACCAGCTATGACTTGCGGAAGTAATCATAAACAACTTGTGTAACTGATTATTTAATTTGCATAAAGTAAACTAATACTAAACCATACACACATGATTCAATCCCTCGCCATCAGTCCAGCTGTGGCTTTTGGAGGCAACTGAAGATGTCATACATGATTTAATATATCTAAGTTTGCAGAAAAGAAACTAATACTAAACTACACATTTCATAATGCAGTCCCTCACCATCAGTCCAGCTGTGGCTTTCGGAGGCAACTGAAGACACTATGAGCAGCTTAATATATTTAATTTTAACTACTGAATCAGATAAACAAAATT
>JAXQQM020058913.1:0-43399 GCA_034641835.2 Pinus albicaulis | reverse complement strand
TACACTGGCAAACTTAATAAAAACAAGTTTGGTCATTTTTAATATCTCAATTCTTCAATTATAATCTGACAGTCCATTACATGTACATGTATTAGGCCCCACTCACATATTTCATATTTCATATCGCGCCAATTAACCATATACAACTATTATAATCAACATAATACTTTGGTTATTAAAACCATGCAAATTGACCCTCAGCACATTTAACCATATATGCATATTCCATATACATATTACGATGCCCTTCACATATACAGTCATTATATATAATATATCCACTCATATATTATTAGATAATTGGCAATCTTTTATTAATTAGAAACCTTAGTCTTCCACCGTATATTAATAACCCGTCAGACTTTAATAAACAATATAAACCAAATTCATTGTATATGACTCCGCCTCGGGCCCACAGTACAATCAAAGACCAATCAAACGCGTGCACTGTACCTTTGTTAACCCCCGGGCTCTTCCATTAAACTTTGTGCGGGTCCTGCGAGCGATCACCGTCAGATGTCGGCCCACCAGATCGACGGCTCCTGTCCATTTCGCTCCGTGTCCTGGTACGATAGTTAATGCGCGATGGCGCACGTTAAATGGCGGTTTTGGAATGTCGGTCGAGGACATGTGTTGATCAATCAATGGAATCGCTGCTCCTCCGGGCAATACCACTTATGGTTGATAGGCGGTGCGATGAAATCTACTTACGGCCTTTACTTTTCACGCTAAACCACTTCACTGTTCCTCTCGCAAGGTTCCGTTCTCCACTCCAGGTTCCGATCCAATGCTTTTACTCCGGGTTCCGTTCTCCAACGATTTCAATTATATATATATATATATATATATATATATATATATATATATATATATATATATATATATATATATATTTGTTACTATGACTATGGTTCTGTTCTCCACAATTTCAATTATATATATATATATATATATATATATATATATATATTTGCTACGATTATGGTTCCGCCTTTTACTATGGTTCCGCCATACTCTGATGCAGAGTTCCGCTCCTTTTCTCGGTTCTGTTGCCTATATTATGTACAAGGGTTCTATCAAATAGTTAACCCCGAAACTTGTAGGATAATCATTACCAGGGCATCATTGGCTACCAAGTTTACACTGAAGCTTACGGCTACTAGAATTCGGAGATTGAGTCATTACACAGAGGCTTATAACTAAGAGAATTCAATTACACCATATTATCACCTTGGTTCCAGAGCACGGAGCATCCAGTTAGACTTCTATACAAATTTCTAAAGACAGAGGCGAAGCCTTTCATCAAGAACACATTCTCATTACTGAACATACAAGCAGATTCTCAAGGATATGAATTTTCTTCATTTTTCTGCAGAACTCCGCAAAAAACCTCACCACAGAGTTTATTTATTCGACACACACCAGGGATACAATATGAAATTGAGTCATTAATGCATAGATGGTTATATATCACAGCTCTTTCACATAGAATTCTTTGTATTCATTTCCTCTTTGCTGCCTCCTTTGTCTCTTTTTCCTTATGGATAGTTTAGGTGTCGCTCCTGTCTTTACCTTTGCCATCTCCTTTCCTTTTCCATCAATGACAACATTTCCAACATATTCAGCATAAGAGAAGATGGCCTCTGCTTTGGGCAGTATGACAAAAATTGCCACATCTACCTCATTGGGTAACAATGGAAAGGGGAAGAAGTTGGGTGCAATGTTTGATAATTATGGCAGACAATTGTCTTCTCTTTCAGTTTTTTCACCCATTTTCTTTAATCGCTCAAGCAGAAGAGGGACTCTGAGATTACGCGACAGAGAGAAGGTAGTTAATACAAGAGCTATGGAAAAGGAGTTGTACTTCAACAAGGATGGCTCAGTGACAAAAAAATTGCAGGTGAGAGAAAAAATTATGTTTAAAGGAAGGTCACCTGCACGTGAAACTTCACTGCGGTGGATCTTTCCTTGTCCACTTATATTCGATTTTAATGTGTTATTTTAATTTTTCATGGAGGGTTGTTTTGGCATATGGTTTGGCATTCAATTGCACACTTACTGAAATCATTGTCAATTTGTCTTGCAGGAGCTGTGAACAAACTTGGTGATCTTGTTGGAGTCACCCTTGGGGCGAAGGGAAAAATGTTGTCTTGGAGAGCAAGCATGGTTCTCCGAAAATAGTTAATGATGGTGTGACAGTAGCTAAGGAGGTAATTTGTAGATGTGTGCTCTGGTTTTCTTTTTAACGTTGTATTGGTTCCCCCTCTTAAATGTCTTAGATTTGGTAGGCATAATTTGAAAACTCAAAGGTGAAAGGAAACATATTTGTTACCCAGTGGTCTACTTGGCCTATGGACTAGCCACATTAGAGTAATGCATAAAGCTTTTCACAACAATAAAAGGAAAGGGTTATGGCTGAGTCAAATTTTATTGTTATTGACAGTTTAATGAAATGTATCTCAATGCTATGGTTTTGGCCTTTTTATTGGTTGAATTAGAGGACCCAGTTGAAAATATTGGGGCCAAGTAGGCTGGTTTTCCTTTTTGTTGATGGTTTGGTGTATCTAATTGAATTAGTTGCCTAATGTATTTTTGGTTGCAAACTCCTTTACATTTTTCATACAGTATTGGCCTTGTGGAATACATTTGATTGTGTGGTCTTGTTAGATCTACAACATTTGTAGTTGTTTAGTCTTATGGCCGAGGTGCACTTTTATTATGGAAATAGTTGATGAAATATTGTCATTTAATCCTTACTGCAGGGTAGCATGGTGAGAAGTTTCTTGTGAAACATTTGGTATTCAAAATGACACTTGATCCTATACAGCATCATGCACTTGACTTCAAAATTCATATTCAAAGTGTGCCAGACAATTCTTGCCAAATTTCAAATATTTATGTTGTTTTAAACCATTATCTTTTTCATGTATTGGATGCTGAAAATGTGAAAAAGACTTTGGTATGAAACCAACTGGTGAATAATTTCCAGCAAAAAAACCACTTCCAAGACATGATTTAGAAGTAGAACATATGTACTTATGTAGCATAGAAATATATCCTTGATGCATTGTCGATGTTTGGCTAGGGTTATTTTTGGAGAAAATAACTCCTTATTCCTAGAATAGTGATCTTCAATACAAGTAAATGCCAGAGAAGAGAGATCATCGTGTGACACAACAAAACTGAAATTGGACCCCTAAGGAGAGCTAGTGTGTCTACAATCGGCTCACGCGCATTTTCCCTCGTTTACCCCGTTCTTTTCCTCCAGCCTGAGTCTTAATTGACTTCTTCTTTCTTCGAGTTTATTTTAGGCAAGATACATGAAAAACCTTATGAATGCAAGAATAAGGAAAATATAACTTCTATACCACTTGTGCAATCCTATGAATAATTATTTAGGGCCATAACATTTTTCAATTTTGAGCTAATTCTTTATTCTTCTTTTTTCTTGAATGAAGATTGCTTATAATGCTATAATCTAAAAAAATACCCAATTACCCTCCTCAAATTATCTTTCACTTCAATGTTGTTCCCCTTGTTGTTTTATCATGTTTCATGTCATTTGAAGGTTTTCCATAATAATTTTCAAAGTTTCTTTAGTATTTTTCCATATGTGACTCGTTTCTATACTTTGGACTTGTCTTTGCAAAAAGTATGAGATACTAGGAGTTGGATATCCATAAAGGGCCTTAAATGGGGAAATTTTAGTAGATGTGTGATAGGTAGTATGATAGTATCATATTACCATTCTTCCTTGAGGAACCCACTTCATCCATTAAGATTTCTTTTTCTAAAGAGTAACATTGTAGATAACCTTAAAAACATTTGTTAACTATTTTTTGTTTGACCATTTGATTGTGTTTGATATGTAGAACTCATGGTAGCTAGTGTTTCTCCACTCATATTAAATAATTATTTCCAAAATTTTCTTGTTACTATTACTTTAGGAAAAACCATGAAGACTATGAATTTCTTTCACTGGGACACTTCTACCACTTGGTTTGTTGTTTATGTACTTTGAGCTCTACAAAAAAAATCTACAAAATTTGTCTATATAAATGACCACAAAAATGTAATACTTACCTTTATATTTCAAGTAACCCCGTAATAAAGTCTATTGATATATATTCTAGTCTTTGAATATGTATGTGGAATGGTTGAAGTAACCCTAGAGATTTTACTATCTCTCTTTTTATTTATTATGCAAACCTGACCTTCTCTTACAAAATTTTGAATATCTTTCTTCATTCCTTACAAAAATATTTTTTTTGATCCTTTGAGATGTTTTAAGGAATCCTCGTGTCCTACCATCGAGAGACATGGGACTCCCTTAATATTTTTTTTATTCAAATATGCTTGCGTGCATAAAAATGTTCTACATTTGGACCAAAGTATATCTCTTTTCACTCCCAATGCTCCATAGAGTTCATCCCATCCTTTATAAATTTTAGTTTTTTGTTTAGTACTATTGTCATTTTTTCCATTATGGCAAGCTTCTTCTAGCCACCTAGGAATAGAAAATGTAATTGGATATAAATTTGAGGCGTCTTTCCATTTTAGAAAGAGCATCATGTACTAAATTTTCCTTACCCTTTTTGCAGCATTATCTCAAAATTAAAACTGTGGCATTTTTTCTCCTCATTTTTGTTAATCTTCCAATGAAATCCATAGCTTCAAAAAATACTTTATGCTATCATGGTATATCTTGACTTTAAAGTGCCTCCCAATGATATACTATCCCCATTTTTTTATTTGCATGTAATATTGCTTCCATTTATTTTTCATACGTAGATTTCACCAAATATTTTCTTTGAATTCCTTGCTTTTAAAAGCCAATGATATCCCTTATTGTGTTAATGTTACGTAGATTCCTTGTCCTAGTGCCTCACACTCTACTATGAATGTTTTACCAAAAGTAGGTGCAACCGATGTTGGTGTAGAAGACATGGCATCCATTAAAAGAGAGAATGCCAAAGTAGCCTCATCATTCCATATAAATGATATTTTCTTCATGAGATATGTGAGTGGACTTGAAATGCATGCATAATTCTTAACAAATGATCAATAATATCATGTAAGTCTAAAAAATCTTCTAAGAACCTTGATTTTCTTAGGAATAGGTCATTTGTAATAGCTTGCATCTTTTGAGGCTCCAACTTCACTCCTTCCTTTAAAACAATATGAACCAAATACTCGAATTCTTATTTCCCAAAAGCACATTTGGATATTTTTACATAAAAATGATTGTTCTCAATAATTTATATAACTTTTCCACATCTTTAGTGTGGTATTCCCATGATTTATTATAAATATGTGTATTATCAAATAAAACCAACACAAATTTTATAAGATGGGATCAAACAAAATTGTTCTTAAGTCGAGCCCTCCAGACATCAAACGGCGATAAACCATAATTCAAACCAAATTCACATTCCAAAATAGCCTGCTGACGTCGGCCAATTTTCTGACGCGAAAACCAAATGAATTCCGCCCTAATATTTTTCGGGTCCGAAGTTGGGCTGGCGTACGGAGGGAGAGTTGTGACGCGAATTTCTTATCAAATTCGCCCTAATATTTTTCGAGTCCGGATTTCCACTGCGCGAGTGGCCCAAAAAAAATCCTCTCCAATCAATTTCTGCCACGTATCCTCAATCAAAACTTTCCCTGCTCCCGGTTGCGGGTGCATTCGATGGTGTTTAAGGCGATGGGACATGGATGTGGCAATTTCATATCAATCGCATTAAGTTTTAACGTTGTTCAATTAAGTTCCAAGGTTTTCACATCAAATCCGCATTAATTAAGTTTTAACATTGTTCAAGATCGGACCTCTACTCCTGTTAGCGATTCCGCATGCTCCAATATGATCCGGCCTTCGGCTCTCATTAATGATCAGAGATTAATTATGACGGGCGTACTTTGATTGCATTGCAGTTGGGTCAATAAAATGGCGTTTCGCTATGGTTTTTCAGACGAGCCGGTTGCTGGGTTACACTGCCCGCTCACTGTGACGAGAAGGAGAAGTGGCCAGCTGAACTGCTGCTTAGACCTTGCTGCATATCTGCATTTCTCTCGGTCTCGTCTGTGTCTGTCTTCCTCTATTTCTTGGAATTCTGCTTCTCCGTCTCCTCTTGTGCCCACTGCTGATAGTACTGCACCCATGCCTCGCCTACGTCAAAGGATGCGTTGCCACAGGGGGAGCACTAGAGGTCAACCCTTGTGCGCTCCCTCCAGCCCCTCAATTGATTCGTCTTCCGGCCAGTCTAGTGATTATTACGCAAGTCGCTATCCAAATACTAGGAGTGGACGGGGTCGGGTTGTAGGATCTGGCCACCGTATGGATTCCCCTGCTCCTCGTTTCCCCACCTCTAGTTTACCTTCTCCCATGACGCGCACTGCGCAATTTTCCTTTAATTGCTCTCTCAACCGCCCACGAATCACAGCTTCAGTCACTGTGGTTTTCCGCGAGGAGGCCCAAACGGAGGAAGAATGCACCCGTCCGGCGGGTCTGAGCTCGGAAAAAGCCAGCCAGCATTCGGGCCTTCAGGAGGGGAGTCGTGGCATGAATGTGGAGGTAGCACCTAGCGATCCTGGACCTTCCGAAGGATGGTATCGAATCGTCGAGGAACCACTGGAGGAGTAGTTTAGTTAATTTGTTTTTCTTGCTTCGCGGCCCACTTAATTGGGGTGCTTTTAGATTATATTACTGTGTTCCGAATTCTCCGAATATTTCCCCTTTTTGAATTCTGTAAACGTTCAAGACTAGTTTCCCCGTATGAGGGCAGTCTTCTTAATTTTTTTATTTTTTGATGACAAATTTGCCATGAGTCTAGGCAATGTTTTTTTGTGAGGCGTATATCAACAGTACATGTCTCTGCACATTTCCTGTATCCTCTTTATGATACTATTTTCATGGACGTTTTTACTTCATATAATATATTCAAAACAGTGTTTTTCTCTTGTGAAAAAAAATGATTAATGTTTATCACTCTGCCTTCAAAACTAGAGATGTTGGTTTATTGATATGGTCCGATGGTCTTTTTATATTTTGGACATATCACACTCCTCACATGATTAGCGTTTCTCCCTATTTCTCCCCGTTCATGGATTTTAGGTACTTTAATTTGTATTTGGAACAATGGACGTCGGTATTCTATCTGTTGCTTTACTATTCTACATACCGCTATTTCACTTTCTTATAGATGCCTCGGGCATATTTGGATGCTTTCTCGGATTGTCGATAATCTCCATGTGGACCGTTACTGGGTTTAATATCAAGTCCCCGTATGTGACATGGGGTATTTTTCTATCATTGTTTGGAGTGGGACTTCCACTTTTCTGGATGGATATTTGGGTTCCAATCTTCAGATGTGAAATGTAATGACTTCATGGAATTTTTTACTTCATATAATATATTCAAAACAGCGTTTTTTCTCTTGTGAAAAAAAAAATGATTAATGTTTATCACACTGCCTTCAAAACTAGCGATGCTAGTTTATTGATATGGTCTGATGGTCTTTTTATATTTTGGACATATCACACTCCTCACATGATTAGTGTTTTTCTTTGTTCAAGGATTTTGGGTACTTTAATTTGTATTTGGAACAATGACGCTATTACTCTATCCGTTGTTTCTATCATTCTTACATAATCGCTATTTAATTTCTTATACATGCCTCGGCATATTTGGATGCTTTCGCATTGTCGATAATCTCCATGTGGACCGTTATCAGGTTTTATATCAAGTTCCTGTATGTGACATGGGGTATTTTTCTATCACTGTTTGGGGTGGGACTTCCACTTTTCTGGATGGATATTTGGGTTCCAATCTTCAGATGTGAAAATGTAATGACTTCATGGACTGTTTTAATTCATATAATATATTCAAAACATCGTTTTTTCTCTTGTGAAAAAAAACGATTAATGTTTATCACTCGTCTGGGTGCCGCGATGTTGGTCTATGTTGTTGGTTTATTGATATGGTCTTATGGTCTTTTTATATTTTGGACATATCACACTCCTCACATGATTAGTGTTTTTCTCTGTTCAAGGATTTTGGGTACTTTAATTTGTATTTGGAACAATGGACTACTCTATCTGTTGTTTTACTATTCTACATACTGCTATTTCACTTTCTTATAGATGCCTCGGGCATATTTGGATGCTTTCTCAGATTTTTCGATAATCTCCATGTGGACAGTTACTGGATTTTATATCAAGTCCCTGTATGTGACATGGGGTATTTTTCTATCACTGTCTGGGGTGGGACTTCCACTTTTCTGGATGGATATTTGGGTTCCAATCTTCAGATGTGAAAATGTAATGACTTCATGGATCAACATGCATTTACATAATATATTCAAAATAACGTTTTTTTTCTTCTTTGTGAAAAAATGATTAATGTTTATCACTCTGCCTTCAAAACTAGCGATGCTGGTTTATTGATATGGTCTGATGGTATTTTTATATTTTGGACATACCACACTCCTTATATGATTAGCGTTTTTCTCTGTCCAAGGATTTTGGGTACTTTAATTTGTATTTGGAACAATGGACGTCGGTACTCTATCTGTTGCTTTACTATTCTATATACTGCTATTTCACTTTCTTATAGATGCCTCGGGCATATTTGGATGCTTTCTCAGATTGTCGATAATCTCCATGTGGATCGTTACTGGGTTTTATATCATGTCCCTGTATATGACATGGGGTATTTTCTATCATTGTCTGGGTGGGACTTTACCTTTTCCTCGTGGGGATGGATATTTGGGTTCCAATTCCTGCAGCGTGAAAATGTAATGACTTGCGACCGTTTTAATACTTCATATAATATAGCATCCAAACTCATTCTTTTAAAGTTTCATTTCTTTTTTTTTTAATTGAACCCGCCGTCGGTATACCGACGCCTTGTAAGCGTCGGAATTGCGACAGCTTAAAAACGTCGGAAGAGCGACAGTATAAAAACGTCGGACGAGCAATGTTCAAAACGTTGGACCACATTTCGTCGAAATTGCGACAATTTACAAACGTCGGAAGAGCGATGTTCAAAACGTCAGACCACATTTCATCGGAATTGCGACAGTTTACAAACGTCGGAAGAGTGACGTCCAAAACGTCGGACCACATTGCGTCGGAATTGCGACAGTTTACAAACGTTGGAAGAGCGACGTTCAAATCGTCGGACCACATTTCGTCGGAATTGCGACAGTTTACAAACGTCAGAAGAGCGACGTTCAAAACATCGGACCACATTTCGTCGGAAGTGCGACAGTTTACAAACGTCGGAAGCGTGACGGTTTGGGAAACGTCGGAAGAGTGACGCTTGTTTGGAAGCGACGGAAAAAGTGTCGATAGTGCGACACTTTTTAAGTGCGCTTGTCAGCTACGTACGTACATGACATAGCCATATTTCTTTCCACTCTCGAATTGTCGCAGCTTGCGAGCGACTAATGTGCATCGAGCGGCGAATCGGCCATCGGAATTTCCGCCAAAGTGCTAGTGTCGATGATGTCCTCGACGATCCGGAAAAAGAAGGAAGGAAACCTCCTCTTCCATCGTCCTCTTTCCTTGTCTCCTCGTAAATCTCCCTCTCCTTGGAGAGAAGCTTCCCCTCTTCACGATAAGATTATATCTTGGGCACGGTCGAGCCAAGATCATGCTCTAATACCAGCGTAATGTCTCCAAATGCGGAACTTGTTGCTCCACTTCCGGAATATCTTAAGATATTCCAATATTCCAACTCCAAGAGTATTAACAATCAACACTAAACTATCTCGAGAGATGGAATGTTAGCATTTCATCGTATATGTCATCTTCATAAGGAAGAATGAGATCCAGAGGCTACAGCCCACCAGCGTACTCCGCTAATAGAACTTTGTCAAAAGTTAATAATTCCTTCAAGGAATTTCTGCAATGCTCCTATGGGAACGTTGTATAAGGAAATACTTGCAAAATAAAATTCTATATAGTGTTGGGATCCTCTTATACAAACAATATGAGTCCAAATGCAGAAAGAGAGAGCTGATAGATCTAGGTGGGTTAAAGCAGATCTCCCCACCCTAGGTACATCACAAATCAGCTCAAAGAGTGAGCTACAACAATATGCAAAACATCAATGCGAAACTCTGTAAATCTGAATGTATCATGAGAGGGTAAATGCTAGCCATGCATATTAATATATCAGCTAGATTATACAGAAATATCATGAGGAACAAGGCTCAGAGCTTTTAGAACCAACTTCTCAATGAATAAGTACATGTAATACATGAGATGTCTTGTCATCGCACAAAATGTCGGGAGAGAGGTACTGCAGTCTCTATGAGAGATGTAGCCAGCTGAATACATTAAAAATGAAAATGTAGCTGAAAATTACAAGAAATGGCCCAAGAGAAGAAAATGGGCTCAATATGGGATTTCTAGCCAATCTTAGGAGATTGCTAGAAATGCTTGGGATAAAATACAATAGTGACAAACAAATTGATCACCGCAACTAAAAACCAAATGAATACAGGAGGCTATGGCTGATACGGAAATGATGATTCTCTCTCGATAATTCCCTCAAGGGAAAAAGAGGTTGATCCCCTTTACTCAAAAGCACTTCTCCCGAGTGAGCTTGCAAGAATCTCCCTCAACACCGCCTCGCCAGTAATAATGTAGCTTCTCCAAATGATTGCGCAGAGTGGGGAGATGGTGAACGGTGGCCCGATGCCTGACATGAAATATGTTCGGAGAGCCATCTCTGACAGCCTCCAACGAAGAAGTCCTCCCCTCTTTGAAAAAGCAAGAGAAAGACCACATGAGTTCCTTCCGTCGCTACTCTCAGCGACACGACACCATCCTTGCTGGCTCGTGGCCACATGCGCGGACCCAGGGGTGAGCTTGGTCAGAAACACCGTTACCGATAGAGCAGGTAACCTTTGACCTCGAAAACGGGAACTCTAGCCCAAAAATTCTCAAAAAACATGAAAAAACACAGTGTGTGTCTTCCGAACGCACTTGTCGTCAAATTTCAACATTTTTCCTAAAATTATGCTAAAAACAAAATTGCGTGCCGAAAAAAAGGATTGAAAAAACACCCAGTGTGTGTCTCCGTAACGCACTGCTTGTTTTTTTAGAGGTCAAATTTCAACATTTTCTAAAATTATGCTAAAAACAAAATTGTTTGTTGAAAAAAGTTGGATCGAAAACACCCTCAAAACAAAACCAGTGGATGTTGGAACACCTTATTTGTGTCAATAATTTTCGACACTTGTAACAATGGAATTAAAGACATATCATATTAGGACATTTTTTAAATCAGTAAATTTTCTAACATTTTTTATAGATGATGTTAAAGATAACACACATACGTCACAGAAGGGACTTATAATTCCGAACAATTTTCATCCATGTTGTTAAACATAAAATATCTTGACTTTAAACAACCCCAAATTTGTAATTGTTACACAGCCATATCGCTCAAAGATAAAATTTGGTAGCGCATACAAAACCTTAATGACAAGTTGTAAATCTAAATTTTTTAAATCTGAAGTGTTCAACATACTTGAACAATGAAATTAAGGGAGAAATTATACAGAGACTTAACACCTAAAAAATGAACAAGTAAATGAAAAAAATTATCATTGAGCAGAAACAAAGTAGAGACAATTTTAATTTTTAAAGAATAAAAAACTTATTCTTTTTTTCAAATCTTAGCATGAGACACGTTAAATATAATTTCAACCAAAACCTAAAAATAAAGCATCGAAAACAAAGTGTTACGTACGATGAGCGCACATAATTATTAAAAATTTTAAAAGTATCTTTATACAAAATGGTAACGATACATAATATCATGGTAAGCATCACCGCACATCTAAAAATTCAACATTAGTTTCTATTTTCTATTTTACTGCTATAATTAAAATATCAAAATTGGGTACACTGAATATAACATAAATTATTTTTGTAATTCCATTTGTTACATTGTCGATATTCTAAGAGAAATGAATTCTTCATAATTAAAAACGTATAATCCAAACAAACACAGAAATGTCCTCGAACTTCATGAAAAATGAGATGGAAGTCAAAATTTTTATTTCTAGTCACCACCAAACATCACTCACATAAAAGTGTCTTAGATAGTTATTCAAAATCATCCATAGGTTACTGCACTTTCATCATAATCTACATCTTCGGATGAATGGCTACAAAGTGCTTTGAGATGAAGATGATCCATATTCTTCTCTTTCATCGACTAGTGGCTCCATCCGAGTCAACATGCATGCCTACCTTTCAGAGTTCAAAGAGTCTTGCAGAGATCGGCGTTACGTTACTGCCGCGAGAGTCACATTTCAACGATGTGTGTGCGGTAGCAATTTCTTCAAAATATGTTATGGTCCTGCAACCGTAAGAGTTCCTCCTTTTCTTTGTCAAATTGAAAGTCATACACAAGTATGTCAACATCCTCCAATTTTAAGACATTCGGCACGATTTATATTTAGCCTTCTTTATTTTCTCTTTCCTCGCTAATTCTTTTTTCCACTCACCATCTTCAGCATACGTACACCATCGAAAGGGTGGGTACTTGTGGCACACCAACGTGCATCAACGCCGTAATCTCTTCATTTTCATTAATGACCTTTATAACTCTCGCAATCCGAGAATGGACCAGCGAAGTGGATCTTCATCTCCGTCTTTCACTGCGATCGCTGCAACCCTCCCCAAGATCCTACGCACGCAACCCGTAAAAGGTTCTCCATGGCTTCACGTTGTGCACATGATCTTCTGCGTACAGATTTCTCTTTCCTCTACGGTGAAAATTAATAATAGCTTAGAGGCCGTTGTTGTTCAACATTGTGTGTTTCCCTATGTTCATGTTCATTTGGCATGTTTTGTGGCCAAAAGAGGCGTTCTAAAAGCGTATCCTCATTCTAATCGATCTTGGAAATCACATCCACTTTGATTACCTGAGACTCCCACCAAATCGGATCTACAACCTTTTCGAAGTATTCATATGTATCTCTAATACATCTTTTAATTTCCTCTAGACATTCAAAATACTGAGGTCTCTCTGCGCTTGCTCGTGCATTATGGAGTTCGGAAAGTCCAGTACCGTACACAATATCTTTGATGAAAACATCGATGCTACTAGAATGAACTTCAAAAATGCTAAACTCCGATGATGGTCCCCATTCTTTCAATAGTTGAAATACTTCTTGCCCCACATAAGTGTTATCCCATCAGATTTTTTGATACGAAACTGTTCGTCGGAAGCTAATGCCGTTAAGTTGTTCAATGCATTTTCCCTCACCATGCGATCCAAAAATAAATCTTCGCATGTCAATAGTTTCTTCCAACCACATGAAAAAACGGAGAAACTCTGGGATACGTACGATTTCTTAACACATTCAATTAATGATGTGCGGGCTCCCAACACCTTTCCTCCCTCGATAGCTACTTTGAAAAGCTATGACTCGAACATTTGGATCAATATGATCATGAGTATGCCCAACAAGAAGGAAACCAACCCTTTATCTTTTTTAAAAATCCCCCAATTCCAACGAGCATGTTTAGATACCCAAAAAGAACTTGATTTTTGTTCTCACAACTTGTGTTGTCTAATTGTAAATCCAAAACTTCGGAAGAATCCGACTCAATGAGTAACCACATCATGGATTATAGTTATGGTCAGATTTGCATGATTGTGAACATTTGTAGTTGTGAAGAAAACTCTTGGAAACATCTTCTCATTAAATACCATACAGACCAACCAAGTGAAACCGATGAAATTTCCTCCTATAATGGCGTGCGGACAAAATGTGGAAGAAGTGTTTTTCTTTTGGTCCATACCATCAATTATCAATCCCGGATATTTATTTGGATGATCATAACACTTCTTTCGATGTTTATACAACTTTTTGTCTTTCACTTGTTTGTTGATTGCGATGGTCTTGAAGTTCTACGACAACGGAATTTGTACATAAAATAAAAGAAACATATGAATAAATATATTTTTCATAGTTGATAAGTATCAAATTTTAAAAAACAATGTTTTTGAACACATACCCTCTTTCGCCCTCGACATTTATCTCTTTTTGCTTTAAGAGAAGCACATGTCTGCAAATCCCCATCCTTGTCTTCTTAGGAATACGAACATTGTTGAATTCGCATTTTCCATATCCTTGTAAAATAAGAATATGTAATAAAATTACCAATTCCTTCAACAGCTTCTGCATAATCTTTGTATAACATGAATATTTCTTGTCTCGAGAAATTATCTGGAATATGTACCAAGCACAGTTACATGCACAGTTACATGCTTCCATTTGCCCTGCTTGGTCCTCTGTCATTCCCAGATACCAAGTCTCTTTAACTTATCCATATATTAATGAATTCCTTCATGCATATATTCAGTTCCATGGTTTTGATGTCGCTCCCCAGTCCGAAATAGCACAGTTACATGCTTCCATTTGTATTCGCTTTGTTTCTTCCACCATGCCTCCATTACATCCTAAGTTGAAAGAACGAGCCCTTAAAGAAGGTGTTGTTGTTGGTTCTGGTAACACTACACCTCTTCAGATTGGATTTGCAGCCTGTACTCTCCCTGATGAATGGAGTAGCACTTATACTCCTCTTGCACAAAAATATCCTCAACTGCAAACATCCAAGGCTCCTCAGCAATTTTCTCTTATCCAGCATTTTGATGGATCTACTGGTCTCAAGTTCACTATTACTTCTCTTTCTCGATCTATGTCCTCTTTGCATAGATCTCCATTTTTAGGGGGAAGTGATAATAAAATATCCATTTCCCAAACATCTCCTTCAGCTATTCCCAGGAGTTTGTCTGTCAGATATCCTGCTTCTTCTATTCAAAGAGATAATCCCAGAAATTTTACATCACATATAGGTAATGACTGCCAATTTTGCGTTCCATCCCCTTCCACCTTCCAGGTTGAGTCTCCAAAACACGAATCCCAAGTTATGATTCCTGATATTAAAAGCTTCTCTCTTCCCAGAGCTAAACAAGACCTGTCTGCCCAGATAAATGAAAGATATCTGGATACTGGTAGTTCAAGAAGAACTTTCAAAAATGGGACTATAAAGGCTGATATGCAATGGTTACATACTAAATCGGTAACAGAACCAGATCAGTTAGAATCAGAAAAGATGCACAATTACACAAACTATCAAATTGTGTGCATGTTACAGAATATTGATGACCTTGCAAGGGATGTCTTAGAAGTTAAAGAACATATTAAGAAGATGAATTCTATTTATAATGAAGTCTTGGGAACACAGAATGAACATACCCAACAGTTGAATGATATAAGTTCTAATATGGGTATTATTGCAAAATCTTTAGAGCACTTGAGAGATGCTCTACCTGAACCTACTTCTCCTCCTCATTATAGAGAAGTAGATTTATCCAGTTCTAAGCTCAGATTCTCCTACTCAGCTCCTGAAACCTCTGATTCCCAAAAAAGCATTCTTTTTAAGGGGGTAGAGAATATTGGTATAACAAAGCTTGAAAGAATCCAGAAGGGAATAACTTTAGCCAGAGAAAAACAGATTTAATGAAAGATAGGCTAAAAGGTTTTCCTTCAGTTGAAAGTTACAGGTTGCCTAAGAAATATATAAGTCTGAAAAGTTTGATTGAAAATGGTCAACCATCTGCTCAAAGAGATATATTAGCCATGTCTGGAGTTACAGGTACTTCTAGAACCACTAGGGAAACTTCACAAGGGGAACCAAGTTCTAAGAGAGACAGACATGAGCCCTATTTCTTCTCACACAAAGCTAACAGAGGCCAAGAAGAAACCACTACCCATGAAGCCTCTGCTTCTAGTCCTTTTGGTAGATACTCAGCAAACCTGCAAGCTACTGTTGCAAGATTTGAGAATCCCTCTAGCAAAGGATATGGGAATACTTTGCTAATCAATATTGATTGTTTGAGTCATGAAGAAGTAATTAATGTTTTGCATAACATTCATGCTTGGGCATTGCAGAAAAAAGCAGAAACAAAAGGAAGTTGGTCTAACATAGTTACACAGATTGTCTGGTCTTTTACTTGTATTGTCAAGCAATGGTGGGACAAACTTTCTGATAGGGAAATGACCCAAATAGTTGAAAATGAAACAAATCCCTTGAAAGCTCTGTTTGATGCCATGAAACATGAATTTGTTGGATTAGTACCCGAAGACTCAGCACATCATGCACAAATGTTTTTATCTCAAAGATTGTGCAACATTGATTATCTGCCACAGTACTTTTGTACTATGCAAAAGTTGCTTTACCAAGCTCAAGATCCTCATAATGTTGCCTACTTAAGATACTATATTGCCTCTATGCCTGGAAAGATTCCTGATCTAATAAATCAGTATTTTGAGTTGAATAGAGTCAATATTGAGAATCCATCATTTGCTACAGTACATCAGTTGATTGTCACTATTTTACAAAAGGAATGTGTGGCTGAAAAGGCCAAAAAGAATTTTAAAAAGAAGATGCATGTTAGTACCAACTTATGCAATAGTTTTCCTGAAACATATGATTTTGGATGTCATAAGAAGTCTAAATATAAAGTTGCCAAAAAAGCCAAAAATCATTGCTCTTGTCAACCAGGCAAATATATTCCCAGGAGAAAAAAATACTATCCTTCTAAGAAAATTTTCAAAGGACGAAGGACAGTTGTTAAGAAAAGGGCAAGACCTTCCAAAAAAGTTACTTGTTTTATTTGTGGGAAAGAAGGACATTATGCTAATGCGTGTAGAGAAAAGAAGGATAAAAAACAAATGAAAATTATGAATATCTTCTCTACAATCCATGATCCAAAAGAATGGGATCTCGTATCTCATTCTGAAGGAGAATATTTTGAGGTGTCAAGTTCTTCCTCTTCTTCCTATGGTTCTGCAGATGATTTGCCAGATATCAGGCAACTGAATTTAGATACAGATTCTTCTGACTCAGAAGAAACTTTCATACCTGATATAAAAATGTTTCACTTAGATCCCTCTAAAAATTTGCAGATGAAGATTACAGTATTCAAAACTGAACTAGCTCAGCTTGACCCAGTACAGTTCACTGCTAGAAGAAGATTGACAGAAAAATTGGAAAGCTTAGAGAAGCAGTTGCCCTCTAAAGCTAAAAAGGAAATATTTGGTGATGAAGATTTTATTGAAAAAGAATTTGATTCAATGTTTCTGCCACTAAGAGTTGCAGAAAGCCCATCAGAAGGTATGAATAAAATCAGTTCTCTTCAAATAAAGACCAAAGATTTAGAATCATCAATTCATCATACTAGGACAGAAATGGTTCAACTAGCATCCAAATTACAAATGCTAGTTGCAGATTATGATGATTGCAATTCTAAATTGGCAAATTTACTCCTTAAAGATGTTCCCTCTGAATATAAAGAAAGCTCAGAACTCAGACCAAAACTCAGAACAATTCTTCATTAATATTTGCATATGGAATTTTACATCAGAAATCAAATTACAGTATCTCTTTTCAGAGCTAGACTGCAGTGGCATTCACCAGATACAGCAACTCATTGAATGAGCGTGCTCACTGGAGGCTTTCTGGCCAGTTGAAGACTCTAACTCAGAGCTTACAAAACACAGACTCAATCTAATGACTCTGCCACTTTAGATTCTTCTTAGTGTCGAGCACACTAAGACGCAAGCTAGCCAAGTCACCTAACAGACTCAAACTTTGAGACTTAGTCACTGTGATGCAAGCAGATCGCGAAGTTTCGCGTAGATGCAGAGCAGGGAAACAAAGCTCAGACTCAATATACAGACTCAGACTCTCAGACTCTAAATGCCAAATGAGCTTACAATGCTAGTATTTATAATATCCTAGCCGGTTATCCGGTGCCAACTTTTACCGGATAACTGAAACAAAAAGAATCTGTCCTCGGATAAGCCATCATGCAAGATGCCTGTCACGAGAGTACTTTAAAGTAGATGAACAGAAAATGTACCTAAGATTCGGGCAAGTGGGGACAACCACTTGTTATCTCATCCCTTGGAGGCTAGGCCATATGGGGACCGAATCTGACTCAATCTAATTATGATAAATCTAGCCGGAATTTAGGACATCGGCTTTTACAAAAGTAATTACACAGTGGAGATTTTTAATCGGAGCAAATCCCACGGAAACCAAAAGATAAAGTATGTACAAAAGTAAGATTTGTAAAGATTTCAAATAGAGTGATCTTTACAATCAATCACTATTGGCACGGTCATCATAATCATGTCTATGATCATAATTTCTCTCTCCATAGTATTCCAATAATTCTTCAGTACCGAGAGCAACTATCTCATGTGGAATGTAGAGCCATGGAGGATCATTTTGTCGGAAGCAACAGTGAAAAGGAAATGAAAACATATTTAGTGGTCTGTTTACTTCATCAACAGTAATTCTTCCTTGAAAACTGACAAAGAGATTGAAAGATTCTTCAGCTTGATTTGGAACCAATACTGTGTCTTGATGGACTAAGCCAAATTCTATGACATAGTCATTTTGTGCAGCTATATGCATTTCCCAAATTATTGTTCCCAAAGTGCACTTATGATCATCTTCTAACATCCAATTGACTCTTGGCATATACCTAACTAAGAATAACTTAAACCAGGGGCTCCACCAGTTGACCAAATTATCTACATCTATAGCATAGAATATGATTCTAACAGACCCATGGATACGGACTTTCTGATGGATTGTGAAATAATCTTGCCAAGTCCAATCGGTTTTCTGGATGAATGCATAATATATGGGATCTGGACCTCTAGACAAT
The DNA here is from genome assembly GCA_034641835.2 of Pinus albicaulis. Classification (NCBI taxonomy): domain Eukaryota; kingdom Viridiplantae; phylum Streptophyta; class Pinopsida; order Pinales; family Pinaceae; genus Pinus; species Pinus albicaulis. The sequence continues at coordinate 24,627 of JAXQQM020058913.1, read as the reverse complement.
GCATAATAGACTCGCCATGACCTATACCTATATGGCAGCTCTCTAGAATACATCCATTGGGCTTCTTCTGAGTCAAACCATTTTTGTAAGACAATTTCACGAAGATTGAAGGGTAACTCTAAGGCCTTGTGCACAAAACAATCCCAACAAAACTGATAATGACACTGACTACAAACAACTACTTGACTGACCCTAGCTCTCTTAGACTGGGACTGACTAGAATGAACTGAACTGGTAGAAGCTTCATGCTGGTGAAGTGGTTTGAACATCTTTATTTCTTTGACTTCTGCTGAACCTTCCCTTGTGAGCATGTCTGCAAGATAATTCTCTGCGCCAGATTTATAGACTATATCAAAGTCAAAACCTTCTAACCAGAGTGCCCACCTCAATATCCTGGTGCTCCCTTGTTCTAGCAGTCTCTTATTTGCCAAAATACTTTTCATGTGCTTCAGGTCTGTTCTGACAATAAATCTCACACTTTTCAAGAATAGATGGAATCTCTTAATTCCTCTTTTTACAGCAAGTATCTCCTTATGAGAAGAGGGATACTTTTTCTCAGTATCATCAAATGTTCCAGAAGAATATGCACAGACTAATTCTTTCCTTCCATGCTTCTGGAGAAGTACTGCTGCCCATGTATGATCAGAAGCATCTGTTTCAAGAATAAAAGGAAGATTAGTATAAAGAAGCTTTAACTTTGGCAATTCATTAATCTTACTCTTAATATTCCTGACTGCTGTAGTCATGTCTTCAGTCCATCTCGATGCCTGTTTTTTCAATCTGCTCTGTAACACTTTGGTGTCAGCTGCTTGATTTTCATAGAACTGCCATATATAATTTAGACATCCAAGGAATCTCTGCAAAGTTTACTAAAGTTTAGGAAACTTTAGTAAATGAGTAAGAATATGAGGTTGTAGATTAACATGTCCTTGTTCTATGTGCAGACCCAAATAATCTATTCTGATTTTCCCAATTTGGAACTTTTCATCTGAATCAGAAAGTACCAGACCATGTTTGAAGACCAGTTCATAAAACTTCTCTAAGTGCTTTTTATGGCTATTTATATCTCTGCTAAAAACAAGCAAATCATCTATATACACTATGATATACTCCTCCCCACCAAAAATGTCTTCCATCCTTTTTTGGAATTAAGAAGGAGCATTTTTCAGGCCAAAGGGCATAACAATCCATTGGTATTGCCCATGTGGAACAGTAAAGGCGGTTTTGTTTCTGTCAGCAGGAATAATGCCAATTTTCCAAAACCCACTTTTCAAATCAAACTTGCTGAAAACATTTTCATTAGCAATTTTGGCAAGTAGGAGTTCTTTATTACGTAACGGATACCTAATGGGAAGTAATGCATCATTAAGAGCCTTATAATTAATAACAAGCCTTTTCTTACCTCTCTTTTGTTCACTATGCTTGTTGACATAAAAGGTTGGGCAAGCCCAAGGGCTCTTGCATGGCTCAATGAGCTTCTGATCTAACAGCTGACTGATTTCTTGCCGACATAACTCCTGTTCTGAAGGACTCATATGATTAGCGCTAGCTTTTTGTGGTTTAGAAACATAATTGTCTTTATATGGAAGGGCCACAAAATACCTTTTGTTAGAAAATTAAATATTACAGAGCAATGAAACACATAAAAATATGCGGAAAATACAAGCACACAAAACACATAAAACCAGAGAGACACAGATATACGTGGTTCACCCAATTTGGGCTACGTCCACCCCGAACAGCCAGTCCTTCCTTTATATTATCCAACAAAAATGAAGAGACAAAACCTACAGTAGATCCGTTGTAATATCCTCTGTTCTCTCTCACAGTCTCCCTCTCTGTTTCTCACTCCGAGAATACACTCATCATACACAGCCGCAATACAATGCCCTCATATATACAAGGGGGTTGCCTTCTAGAGAAAAAAACCCTAATCTAAACATAACTTCTACCGTCAGATCATTTGCCTAATGAACGGCCCAGATTGACTAGAAATTACTATACTTTTACAAGGCAATTTTACATCTGTTTTTAGCTTCGAGGGCGCTGCCCTCGAACCCCCGCCAGGGGGGGGTCCGAAAAGCGCTACCGCCCCCCCGTGGACCCCCCACGGCAGCGATTAAATTTCGGGCGGCGTTGCCGCCCCTTTTAAGGTACAGGGGTCCAAAGCTGTGATACAAAGTAAACAAGATAATCAGGCTCCACACCCAACACTTTTCTCTTGTCCAAAAAGCATCTGGAAGGCTAGTTGTACATTCTTTCCTGAGCTTATTGGAAATCCCTTCAAGGGTTTGAGGACCATGGAGTTCTGCATGCTTGACAATTTTGTTGATCTTTGTAAGATCATGCAGGCTGCTCTGAATTATATCTTCTTCTGCTGGCTTCACATTAACTGGATAATCACTGGAGGATGGTAGTTCAACTGTGCCTTCTTTAGTGGTGAATGTGAATGTTCCCTTGCCAAAAGTTACCGGCAGAAGTTTATTCAAAAAGTCCCATCCTAACAGAAAATCAGAACCTGAATCAAAACTATACAAAGTGACTTTCACCTGGACATTATTCAAAAAGATAGGAAAGTCTAGAGCTATATGATTTATTGCCATTAAATCTTTTGTGATAGCTCGAAAATTTACTTTAGTAGGCTGCCAATAATAACTGGGAATAACACCATATTTGCAGACACTACTCATAGCACTAGAGTCAATTTGGACGTCTAGAGTGTATTCCTTAATCTTGGGCAACTTAATCTTTATAGGAATCACTACTCTATCACCAATACCCATTATCTTAACATCTTCTATAAGAGGAACTGTTTCTTTATATTCGGAATCGGCCCTCGGCCGGGGGGGCGCCGGGAGGCGGGCTGGGCCGCCCCCGTGGCACTGCCCAGCCGGCCGACCGGGCGGCGCCACGGGGGCGGCCCAGCCCGCCTCCCGGTCACGGCGGGGCCAGGAGGTGGGCTGGGCCGCCCCCGTGGCGCCGCCCCGACGCCGCCGCCCAACCAAAGGGCTCACGCCAACGGCCGAACCTATTTTTATTTTTATTTTTTTAATTTTTAAATTTTGTTTTTAAAAATTTTTTTTTTTTTAACAATTTTTTTTTTCTTTTAATTTTGGTTTTTTTTTTTAATAATTTGTTTTAACAAAACATTTTATAATTTTGATTTTTTTTTATTTTTTTTGTTCTTAAATTTTTTTTTTTTAAATAATTTGTTTTAATAAAACAATTAAAAGTTTATAGAAACATTGTTATATATAAAAATAAAAATAAAAAATTGTTATATAATATAATAAAAATATTGTTAAATAATAATTGTTAAAATTTTCAAAATATAACAAAAATATATATATATATATATGAAAAAAAAAAAAATTCATTAAACAACATTTATGTTTTGTTTTTAAACATTATATAATTAAAAAAAAAATACAATATAATAAATTAAAAAAAACAAACATTTGTGTTAATATAAAAATATAATAAATTAATTAAAAAAAAACTATATAACAATACAATTAAAAAAATAAAAAATATATATAATATTATAACATTTGTTATAAATAGTTAGTAACTTTTTTTTTTAAATATTAAACAAAAACTGAAGTTTGAAAATACTAGTTTATTTTTTTTAAATTATTTTATACAATTTAAACACATTTTTAATTTTTTTATAAAATGTATTCAAAACATATTATATAGATATATATACATGTGATTTATAATATTTTGTTTTTAAATGAGAATTTTTATAGTTAATTTTACTGCTTTAATTTCAAACTATTTAGTTTTAGAAATAAATTTTGTTTACTAAATTTATTTTATCCGCAATATTTTTCCACTAACTTATATATATATATATATATATATATATATATATATATATTATCAGGAAAATGGCATCAAAAAAGATTTCTGTGAATGTTTCTGCACCTAGGGCTGTAGCTCCCAAATCTACGACAGCAGCTCCCAAATCTACAGCTGCAGCTCGACGCACTATGGATACAACTCCCAAATCTAAAGTTGCAGCTGGGCGCACTCTGGACACTGTTGGATGCAATAAGGATATTGTTGCACACACTAATAAAAGTCAAGCAAGTGGGGCACCAGGTTCATTAAAGCTTAATTCTGATTGGAAGAACGCCGAGGAAATAGATAAAACCGATTTCTCATGGTATCTTGAAGACAGTGAAACGGAGGCTGATATACACACCTATCTGATTTGTGGTATGATTGACTTAAATGAGCCATATGATGTGATGGGCAAAGTACGAGACATATGTATGGTCCCAAAAACAAACACTATTTATGTTCTTGCAAGGAAGGCTCAGAAACGTGAGAAGGTTAGATATCGTCTATCAATCGTCAAGTATGACACAAATGAAATAACTTCAAAATTTTCTAAAGAAATAGCAAGCAACATTGCAAATAACATTGTAAGTATGCTTATTTTTATTTCCTCTATGCATTATTGTAAGGATGATTCATTTTTTTATAAATTATTGATCATTGACATGTTTTATTTTGTTTCACAGGATTTTGTTCCGAGTCTTTCAAACATGTTTGATGGTATTTATATGTTGGTGCCAAATGTTATGGATGTGATCAAAACTTTCCACAAAGACAAAGCAGAGGAAAGGAGGTTGAAGCAAAGAGCAATAGCTCGTGACACTGCAACAGTACAAAGAGGGGATCAACCAAGAGTCACTAAGCTGGGTCAATCTAGTAAACTAAAACATGTTTCTTTTGAAGGTGTCGAACATGAAACATAAAATTATGATAGAATTAGTGAGGAGGAGATAAGAACTATTGTGCAAAAGGAGAAAACAGATCAGACACCAAAAAGAAAAATTGCCAAAGATGTCTCTTTTGTACCTCATGAAGGAGAGCTTGTTTATAAAAAAACTGATATGTTATCCAATAAGACTAGGAAAACAAATATTGGTGAACCTGTAAAGGTCGTGAGCAGCAGTGAAGAACAAATTGAAAGATCTTACGGAAGCAGAGAAATCATAACACTAGGTGCTGAGTTAGAGGATGGCATTATTAAAACAAAACAAAATGTTATTCGACAAGAGTTGAGGAAGAATAAATTAATTCTTGGTGGGAAAACATTTGAGCTTAATGTTAACCAATTTTATGGCCCAGATGAAGGACAATCTCAATATCAAATTAGAAAGGCCCATCACCTACATGTACATAATCTGAAAACATTGTTCAGGTTCAATCCATATGCGCATGTGGTGGATTATGTGGTTCTTGTCGATCCATGTCAGGTTCCCAACAAATAAGCATTTGAAAAAACAAAATGTTTTGATTATAAATATTATGTAATTGGAGGGAACCATTCAATAGAGGCTAAGAGACAATTGATTGCAGAATATCCCAATAACTATCTTTTTCAAACAGTGAAATGCATCATTTACGCTGCCTTAACAGAAATGGAATCAAAGTTATTGGCATGGGATCATAATGCAGATAATGAGTACAGAATGAAAATGACTTTCATCCAAAGGGTCAAATTTATTCATAATGAATTCATAGAAAAATGTCGTGGGGATAAGACACAAGTTAGTGTAGCATTTCAAAAGGAATGTTTAATAGAAACAGATTATCAAATTGATGAAAAAAAACAAAAGATGGAAAATTGAATACAAATCTCTTCAGAGGCACAGATAACATTTTTCAGTTGGCATTTAGAACTGGGGAGGTATGGGATTTGATTGATGAGATTTTTGATCGGTGGAAGAATATTTCCATAAAAAATTAGAAGGTTAGAAAGAGTAAACCCATAATATGTACCAACAGTAAGGCGGGTCCTGAAATGAAGCAGCTTCCAGAGGATATGACTATTACACCTTGGAGAACAATGCAAGGTGTGAAGGATGATAAATTAGTCAAATCAGTATTAGCCCGTGTAAATTTGGGTGAATTATCAATGGAAGAAATGTGTGCAGAATTTCAAAAGTAAGTTTCTTGAATTATTTCTTTCATTATAATTTTCTTTTAAATAAAACATAATGATGTTGGTATAATTTGTTATACATGTCAATATATTAACATTTTTAACTTGATTTATTCAGTCAGAAAATTTTTATGAAAATACAAGAACACATGGTTAAAATGTTGAATGAAGACAGTTGGGATGATGTTGTACGCAACTACCCATAAGCAAGTTCTACATCAACAATAAAAGAGTTTTATATTGCATTCAATAAGGTATGTTGATTTATAAATTTATTTTATTCATATTTTAACTATTTTTATTTTATTACTTATACATATCTATATATATATATATTTTTATGTCATTAAAGATGTCGGAGAAGGATGGAAATGGAGTACCAGATACTTTCAAAAGCTTTATTGAAAAAATTAAGATGGAGAACATGAGAAGGAAGCGTCTTATGAATGTTGAACTAGATCCTACTCTTAATCATTACATTTGGAATGGGCTCGACAGTGTCCAATATCAAATAATACAAGGTGACTGTGAAGACATTGCATCACTAATACTTAAAAGGGAATATGGCCTAGTTATTGCAGATATTCCTCATGGTTTCAATTTCCCAGATATTGAATATGATAGAGAACCATATACTTATCAAGCTTTTAGTAAAGTGGTTACGGGTTTTCAAGAAGTGACAACATCAGCACTTTGGCGATTTGTGACATTTCATTCAGACACACAGTTTCCAATGTTATTAACAAGCTTCAAGGGTAAAGCAAACTCAAGGATGCAACTTACATGGTAAGATTTTGAAATTGTATGTTTGATTCCTCCTAAATTTTTTTATTCATGTAAAATTTAATTAAACTTTTACTATGTTATGTAACAGGCAAAAGTCAAATGTTGTTTCTTCCGAAGATCAACCTATTATAAATGATTGTGAGTTCATCCATGTTGAATGTTGGACAAAAGAGGATAGCTATAAGCATATTATTATGAATCGAGTAGATGGGAAGAGTCATAGTCAAGTATTGGTTTATGATGCAATGGTAAGAAAACTAACATATGAGGATAAAGATGCAAAAGGAGATATAGTTAACATTTATCAAAAACCACAAGCATTGATTAACTATCTTATAGATCTATGTTCAAATGAAGAAGAATGGATTTTGGATTTATTCTCAGGTTCAGGTAAGTTTTAATATACAAATTTAAATTTAAATATTGTCTTTTTTACTTTTTATGTCTCCATATTAATTTTCTTACTTATTTTTTTTGTGCTTGATGATTAGGTACAACACTAGCATGTTTCCTACTAAAAGGAAGAAATTGCATTGCCATTGAGAAAGATCCAGTTCAATGCAAATTTATTCAACAAAGAATTAACGCTCTTAAATTCCTTCCAGATGCGAAGCAAGAAGTTGGTTTGAGGAAAGGAGATTTTAATGAATCACGTGTGGCAAAAAAAGCAAAAGAACCTCAACCACCATTATATGGAATGATTGGAAAGGGACACTTTGGAAGATTTGTTGACATGAAAGATCCATTAGAAGACGGCGATGATCAAAATGAAGAAGAAAATGTTGCGGAAGAAGCCATCAATGTTGTTCTAGATGATGTTGAAGATGTATTAGTTGATATTGTTGATGATGTTTAAGTTATGCTTGCAAACAAAGCTCATTTTTTAGAACTATTAATCAGCTTTACTTGTAATGTTTAGACTTTGATATTTTATGAGAACAACTCCTTTTTTTTTGCAAAAAACATGTGATTGCTATTATTTTTTGACATAAAATTCAATAAAAATGTTGTTTTCTTAAGTTTTTTTGTTAAAATTCTCCCAAAAAATTAGTTTATTTAACATGTTTTTTTCAACAAAAACTCTGTAAAAGTGTATTTTTTGCATTGTATTTATATTGAAAAAATGTATTTTTTTGTCATATGGTTCAAAATATTGGTTTTTTAGCGATAATTTTTTAATGTGCATTGAAAAATTATTTAACAATACATAAACATGTAGAAAATATAAACTTTAGAATATTGACCTTTTTTCCATCTTTTATGTATGTGAAAAAGTGAAGATATCATTACAAGTTTTTATTTTTAAAAAAAATATTTTTTTTATTTTTAAAACACAAGTACATAAATGCACTGAAAAATAAACATCTCACAGAAGAAGAAGACATTGGTGATGATACACCACCACTATTCAAAATCGACATAAAAAATACCACTTTAAAAAAAAAAATTCGTTTAAAAAAAAAAAAAAACTAAATGAAAAAAAATTAAAGTGCCAAAAACATTCTCAAAATTTTTTTTCTTGATTCTGCATCGCCACTTTTTCAAAATCAGGTGTTTTTCTTGATATTTCAAAAAGTAGGTAACATTGAGTTTACCTATTTCATCGGTAACATTGTTTCAAATGCTGGAATGAGGAAATGCAGCTCAAATCCTCTCCTCCCATGAGGAAGAGGTAAGGGATCCCCGCTCGGGAACACCCCCAGTGCTCAAGAGCACTGCAATCCTGCTAAACATCCCGGATGTGCAAGTCCTTGGCCTCACTACGAAATTTCTGAATCAAGCATGAACAAATGAGCTCCTATCTTCTCTCTTATAAAGAAAATGACTCTCTCTCACCATAGGTCCCATAATTAGGGTTTCCATTCACTTTTGAATGCTTTCCCTCCAAAAACTGTGTTGTCTTCTCAAGCAAGTCACCCCTCTAAGGCAGCGCTGTTGACTTGGTCAAAGATGGCCAACTCAAGGTGATCCTCATCATGTTCACACCATTAGGTGTTTTATTTCAGCTGCTTATTTATCCTCCTTTCTCATAAGGAGTGTTATTTCTATATCACCAAGGGGTTAAGGGGTCCCCTTACCCATTTTATTAATCAAAATAAAAATATGCCACTATAATGTTCCATTTTAGCTTGAGGCTAAAATTGGGAACATTACATTGTAGGAAAGATAATCAGCTCTAATGTCATGACAAAGCTTCTGAAGAAAGAACAATGAGGTGTAATGTAGAAATTTAATACAAAATATGTACTCTCAGGATTCTCCTGATCTAACAATAATATTCTACTGTTAAATAAATAATCGCTTCTACAAAATCTTTGCGTAATTTGAAACACAATCGCCAATCACAGTATCATGAAGAAAGATCAATCACACATAAAATAGAAATTTACCCGGGGAAAGCATATAGCTAAAAACCCCACTATCTTCTATTATGTATTATATCATGGATCATGAAAAAATTACATACAAAGCTCCAATCACAGAGCTCTCAGTACAATAGCTAACTGTCTCACACTATCATACAAAAATTGGCAAGTTCCTTAGCCAATTTATTGTCTCCAGACAACCTGCCTCCACTGTGCAATCCTTGATGGTAAAGAACCCCTGAATGAATGATTCCTGCTTACCTTGACTGCGCAATCCTCATAGGCACATCCAACGTGTGTGTGGTTGCATGTGTGCAACTGGATAATGTCACAATTGATAGTTTACTTCTTCTTCACCTAGAACTCAACTAGGTCTCCACTGGATCTGTCATGCATGTAGCGAATAATAGTAAAAACATCATTTGCATGTGCGACCATTGATTGTGAATTAATTAATAATTAATTCACTTGATATCTCACTAGTTTATCTTCAGTTACAACTAGCACAACTGACTTTAACTCACTTAATTGAGTTAAATTGATTTACAACTTGCATTAACTAATGCAACACTGCACTTCCAACTCTGTTACAACTAGAATCACTCCATTACAACTCAAGTCAACCTGCATGTCCCACCAACACACCCCTTAACTCGAAATTCCTTTAGCTAACTGATTTTCCACTTCAGTTAACTATTTCCAAGTGCTCATTGAGAATAGATTATTGTTTATTGTCCAACTAATATTAAGGGATAATAATAGTCAACATGCATCTATAAATAGACATGAAATCTATAAATAGAACATGCACATACATCTATAAATAGACCTCATCTATAAATAGAATTTTCTCATGCATCTATAAATAGACATCCACCTAAAAATAGCTTGTGTGGGCCCCAGCTAGTGTAAGTGCTTAATTTTCACTAGGATCAAGGATGTTGTTTCTGGATGTCAATTTCATTGTTTCTTGTTGCAACATTCAACATTCCCTCTCAACAAGAAAGGAATGTCTTTGCATACGACATGCAACTCCATGCATGCGCCATGCAACCTTTGCATGCAACACTTCTCTAGTGTTTCTCGCACATGCAACCTTTGCATGCAACACTTCTGAATCTAAATAGCATCCAAACAACTGAACCAGTATAATGAATCTATCATCAAAGTCTTCTGACTTCTGCTAGCTATTGCACATGTCTTCAGGAACCATTGCGCTGCTGACACTTGCATCCATGCACTTTGCACTTGATGCCAACTTTGATCTGCGCTCCAGTATCTGACACTGTCACTTTGATTTCACGTCCTCACGACAGCTGACTGCATCAATCCAACTGATCTTGCTATTGCTGCTCTGTTGGCTCCTCATAACCAAGTTCGATTCATGAGATCCACACCATCTCAATGAATCCTACCCAAGAGATTATTCATGCATGTTGCCCCACCTCTCACCTGGTGGTATAGCTGCATGAACTCCCTCTGCCCATCTGGCTTGAAATTTCTCTGCATGAGTGGATGCTCCCACTCCATGATCCTTCGCATGTGGCTGCTCCACATCTTGAGGTTCACTCTTACCTACATGCAAATCCAACTCCCTCTCAAGGGTCAATTGCATGGCTTTCTCACACTTCCCCATGGTTGGAAGCTCTGTATAAATCACATCTACATCAAGTCTATAGAGATTCTTCACATGAATCCAGATCTTCTTGACTTGCTTTGTGGCTTTATGCCTAAGGAAGGCTTTACCTTCACTAAAGGCCACATCATAGCCTTTATCTTCCAACAATGCAACTGAAACTAAATTTTTTGTTAAGCCTAGTACATGCATTACATCTTTTAAAAAGAAGGGTTTACCTGACTTCCTTTAGAAAGAAATAATACCAATCTTAGTAGTGCTATACCTTTTGTCATCACCCATTTTCGAAATGCATCTGGAGGTCCTTCTCCTCCAAGCTACTGAAAATTTCTTTGTCTCCCGTCATGTGGAAAGGTGCACCACTATCCAAGTACCACATCGAACTCATTGCACTTGACACCATGCATGCAATAAGTGAGAAATCAAGCTCAAATTGCGAGGCAAGGGCCTTACCAGTTGCAGCTCTAACATCCATCTTATTCTTCATCTTTTTTGGACAATTTGTGGCAATATGTCCATGCTCGTGACAGTGAAAACACTTCACTTTGGACATGTTGTGCTCCTTGCCATCTTCACCAGCCTCAGATTTAGAATGGAATTTCTTCCCCTTCCCCTTCTTTACCTTCACATCCAAAGCACAATCCTCTTCATCATCATGCTTTGATGAAGAGCCATCTCTGGTGTTCCGCCTGAACTCCTCCTGCACCATATCCAACCACAGTCATTCCCAATCCGGAAATTTTTCCCGTCCGTTGACAGAGTCTTCATAACAATGCCAACTCTTAGGAAGTCCTAGGAGAGCCAAACTCACCAAATCATCATCAGCGATAGTTATTCCTACACTCCCAAGCTCATCCCAACATTGGACAAACTTTTTTAAGTATACCGGAAGAGTGTCATTCTTTTCCATCTTGGTCTTCCTAAGTTTATCTTTGAGCTCCAATTTCCTATGGTCGTTGTTGCTTTGGAATAGATCCGTCAAAGCCTTCCACATAGCATATGGTGTGGATTTCCCATGAAGGCTTGAGACAATGTGGTCTCGTACTCCTTTCAACAGAATCCTCCTCGCCTTTGCCACTTTATTTCGCCATGCATCAAGATTTGCAACATCTAGCTTAGGAACATCCTTTTCAATGAATTCCTTCAAGCCATTGTCTTCGAGTATTACCTCCATTGTGTCGTTCCAAGAAATTTATTTTGAGCTGCCCTCGAGTGCATACTCTAACATCAATCCATTGAAAGCGATTTCGACCTTGAATCAGCTATAGTGCCAAGGAAGCCTTTCTGCAAATTTGAATTATTTCCACCAACAAATTCAGCTCCTGCTTCAAAATTGCAATCTCCTATGCTCCGATACCATGTAGAGATTTAATACAAAATATGTATTGCCTGGATTCTCTTGATCTAACAATAATATGCTACTATTATATACAGAATTGCTTCTACAAAATCTTTTCAGAATTTTAAACACAATCAACAATCACAATATCATGAAGAAAGATCAATCACACATAACACAGATAATTTACTCAGGGAAAGCATATAGCTAAAAACCCCACTATCTTCTACTATGTATTATATCATGGATCATGAGACAATTACATACAAAGCTCCAATCACAGAGCTCTCAGTACAATAGCTAATTGTCTCACACTGTCATGCAAAAATTGGCAAGTTCTTTAGCCAATTACTGTCTCAAGACAACCTGCCTCCAATTTGCAATCCTTGATGGTAAAGAGCCCCTAAATGAATGATTCTTGCCTGCCTTGACTTCGCAATCCTCATAGGCACATCCATTGTGTGTATGGTTGCATGTGTGCAACCGGATAATGTCAAAACTAATAGTTTACTTCCCTTTCACCTAGAACTCAACTATGTCTCCACTGGATCTATCATGCATGCAACTAATAATAGTAAAAACATCAATTGCATGTGAGACCAATGATTGTGAATTAATTAATAATTAATTCACTTGATCTCTCACTAGTGTATCTTCAGTTATAACTAGCACAACTGACTTTAACTCACTTAACTGAGTTAAACTGATTTACAACTTGCATTAACTAATGCATCACTACACTTCCAACTTGGTTACAACTAGAATCACTCTGTTACAACTCAAGTCAACCTGCATGTCCCACCAACCAACCTCTTAACTTGAAATTCCCTTAGCTAAATGATTTGCCACTTTAGTTAACTATTTCCAAGTTCTCATTGAGAATATATTATTGTTTATTCCCAACTAATATTAAGGGATAATAATACTCGACATGCATCTATAAATAGACATGAAATCTATAAATAAAACTTGCACATACATCTATAAATAGAATTTTCTGATGCATCTATAAAGAGACATCCACCTAAAAATAGCTTGTGTGGGCCCCACCTAGTGTAGGTGCTTAATTTTCACTAGGATCAAGGATGTTGTTTCCGAATGCAAATTTCATTGTTTCTTGTTGCAACCTTCAACATGTAATTGCACAATTATGCTCACTACAGGTTCAAACATCGAAATCTGATATTCAAAATTTTGTGGAGGAATGTTTTGTTTGCCAACAAAATCAAATTGAGACAATCTATACCATGGGTCTATTACAACCTTCATCCATTCCAAGTCAACATTGGGAGGAGGCTTCAATTGATTTTATCACAGGGTTACTCAAGTCTGAAGGAAAGAGTGTCATCATGGTGGTAGCTGATAGACTTACCAAGTATGCACACTTTTGTGCATTATCCCATACATTTAAAGACAGTACAGTTACTACTGCATTTATGGAAAAAAAATCAAAATCTACGTAGAACCCAAAGACTATTTTAAGCAACAAAGTTCCCATTTTCACTGGAAATTTTTGGACAAAATTATTTTCTTGTTTGAGTACTCAATTAGCTCATAGTTCATCTTATCATCCTCAATCTGATGAGAAAACTGAGATAGTGAACAAATCTCTGGAAGGAGATCTATGTTTCTTTGTATATGATAAACAGACACAATGGGTGAAGTGGTTACCTTTGTCTGAATGGTGGTATAACACTTCATTCCATACTGCAGCAAAAATGACCCTATTTATAGCACTTTATGGATATCATCCACCATCCATCACATCATCTTTAAGAGAAAATTCTAAGGTTCAAGTAGTGGAAGATCAGAGCAAGCATCAACAACAAGTTCTCCAACTCTTAAAGGATAACCTCACTTTGGTGCAGAATCAAATGAAACAACAGACAGATCAAAATCGCAGCGAAAGAAGCTTTGATGTAGGCGACTGGGTATTTTTATGGCTACAAACATACAAACAAATGTCCCTCAAGAAATCTAAGTAGGATAATAAATTATCACCAAAGTATTATGGTCCTTACAAGGTGTTGCAAAATATTGGTACTATGGCATACAAATAGGAGCTTTCGACATCTTCCCAAGTGCACCCAGTTTTCCATGTTTCATGCTTAAAGGAGGTTATAGGTGACAAGCTCCTAGTTCAAACAATATTTCCAAAACTTGACAAGGAAGAAAAAATCATATTGAAACCTGAAGTAGTCATGGAAACAAGAACTCAACAGTTATGAAATTGATCAATTTCAGAGTATCTCATCAAGTGGAAGAAGTTACCCATTGAATATTCCTCATCAGATGACGAGAATTTTATACAGAAGCATCTAGAACTACTTAAGCGTTGAGGACAACATTGTTTTGAAGAATAGGGGCATGTTAGGTCCCCATAAAACTAGTGTATCCCCTTATTATTATTGTTAGTGCAACCCCTTTATTGTTATTGTTATACCCATATAGTCCCCATATTGTTATTATTTTTCACCATAGAAGCCCGCTATTGTTATTGTTGTGCCCTTACATCATTATTGTTATGTCAGATCTTATTATATTGTGACCCCTTAGACTCATATATATAGAAAGTAGATTTTTTCATTTAAATCATCCAATAATTGTTCATTTATGTAATGTAAAGGAGGTTCCCCCTCGAAGAGGCTAAATTCTAAGTCGTTGATCTATATTTTCTTTTATTTTGTGTGCTGGTTGCATAACACTTTTGAAGATTTTAAATATTTTAATTGTGCCAAATTGGGCTACAAAAATTATCGTATCAAATCTCAGAAAATGTTCTCAAATGATTTCACCTTCATTCATCCTTAGACTTTCAAACCTCATTATGAAGGTTTGAAGCTCGGATTTCTTGACTTCCTCGTCTCCTTACATGTCTCTTATTAAGCTTGCCCAATACTTCCTTGGTTGACTTACAGTGCATAAATTCTACCAGTTCAAATTGACCAAGATCATACAGGATGTCATTCCTGGCTTGAGCAATGTTCACATAAGAAAATTTACCATCTGCGTCTGTAGGAAGAGTTGTTGGGACAATGTAATTTACTAACACAAACCTCCAAACTTTTGTTCCTAGGGACATGAGTTAGGATTCCATTGTAATTTTCCAAAATACATAGTTTGACCCATCAAAGATGGGTATTTTGCTTGAATAAGCATCCTAGTTCTCTTCTCTAGACATGGTTGCTTATAGATCTACCTTCTAGTGGTTAAAATGTTTTTGAAGGAACTTGGCTCTAATACCAATTTTTGTAATAGGAAATTACTTTTGGGGGGGCTGGAGAATCAATAATAAATATAATTTTAATTTTTAATCTCTTTTGACTTAACAATCACCAATATGAACAGTTATAATCAAATGCATAAGCAACAAGGTAAATCATTCTCATGGACATACATCATCATCATAAGCAACATACACACATACATAGAGATATAACGTGAAAACCCATATGGGAAAAACCACCAAGCTATTTGTTATTGTTTTTTGTGAGCATCCACTCACAGGAGGCCCCAACCCCCTTAAAATAGCAAGCCACAACTTGCCAAGAGGCACCAACCTCATAAAAATGTAAGCCCTAACTTGCTTCAGCCAACTGTACTACTTTTCATACAATCTTCAAATTGAGAATAGAGTTTTACACTAATAACTTAGAAATATAAGTAACTGTATACGTTGTTACAAACAACTCTTTTCTATTTACTCTGTAGACCCTCTATGCATTGCACACTTCATTGTTTCATTGGTTTTTCACTCAATCCTCAATTAGTCTCAATAATGTATCATCTCTAAGCCATAGTTCACCTTATGCACACCCATAGTTTCATGTTGTAATTCCCTCTCACACAACAGACAAAAATGCTTCCCCCAAAAACTCAATGTTTCCTAAGCTTTTTGTTCATCAGCAACACAGGAATCAATGCAATCTATTTGTTCATTGACCACCACATTCAATCTCTAGTATGGCATATTGGTCTTCAAGTACAAGAAAATGTATAGGATCAATTTTACTTCAACCAACTGATACATTCTTCAGCCATCACAAAAAAAATTAAATAAGAGAATGGGCTCTTGAAAGTTTCTTATACTGAGAATTAATTCTCTGTACACCCGCATATACAAGAAGTTCCTCTATTGAATTAGTTTATACAAAATGCATGGCTCTCTACCACTCAATTGGAAGTCATGGTCCTTACCGCCTCCTTGTTGATCGGTCTCTCAATTCTTCTCTATCACCAACAGTGACCAGGGATGTTCCATTAATGCCTTTGGTTCCCTGATTGGTGAAGTCATCAAAGGTTGCCGACTCATTCAATGCGAAACAAAGACTCATTCATCCTTAAGCCTCTAAAATAGGCCAAAAACATGTGTAAAAGTGCTTTTCCATAGGCCTAAATCCTTTTAACATAAATTCAACCATTCTTGGTCCAAGCGCTTTATATATAAGAATCACTACATCACACCTTTCATGGGCCCAAGGTGATTTAAACCCCAAGGGCTTATTCCATTTTTAAAATTCTCGTATACGCCCTTGGTCTCCATGTGGCACAACATTGTGCACATAGCCCAATTTAATTTAGACTCCAGAGCCCTATGCAATAGGCCCACAATGATTTATTTATTGAAAACAACCTCGAAGACCCACAATTACTCAACACACACAAATATTGGAAAACAAGCTCTTGGGTGCTCCTTTTTGTTAGTTGATGGAAACGTTGACTATTGGAAGTCTCTGTCTCCCAGGACTGTTATCCTAGCCATTCCACCTTTGCGCCTTTTATTTACTTTCAGGGTGATGCCTACTGGATGGCGTGTCCCAACCTCTTTTTCATTGGTCCTCAACTTGCTGTAACTGTCTTCATGTCTCGATGCCCAATCAGCCTGTTGCTCGCTCCATTAAAACCTTCCAGGCAAGCACTTCCGAGATCGCATCATGCTTACGCATTAAGCCCACATGGAACCTCTTTAGTGGTGACACATGTCACTTGGATTTGGCCCACTAAGGTACCTGAAAAATTCGAATCTACTTTCCACGTGTCCTATATTCCACATTGCCATATCATGTTAATATTATCTCGTGCTGACATCATCTCGCGCATCCCTCTTATGCATGCCTTTGAACCTTATGGGAAAACTCCACTGGGATGATGTGGTCGTGGGGATCACCTCATGCAAACTTCTGCCAATCACTATGATTTCTTACTGATGACATCATTTGAGGCAAACGTCATCCTCAGCGCTCTAAATTGCACACAATTTGTTTATTTCGAGCTACTCCCTCCAGGGTGATGTGTTAAGAGGCTCCACCGTTGGCCAATCAAAATTTGTTTTCGCTAATGTGATGTAAACCCATGTTTGCTCGGTCCTTTGATTTAGTGGCTCCGCTAATAGTTCCACCATATTTGGTAACCAAACTATGACAAGTTGACCCTTCTCCAACTTTGACTCTTGAATATTTGACTTTTGAGGTACTAACCTAACTTACAATCCAAGAGGTCACTTGTGAATTTTCACATATTGCTGGAAAGCTTTTTCCGAGTACCATCCAACTATGCCACTTTCAAGAGCATCTCAAGTGATATCTGAGGCAAAAGTGCCTTCAAAACCTAGAATTCCTAATCATCATAGCAAGAGAATCTTATAGCCCCTTCACTTATCTATTTACTATGATCATTCTCTACCACAAATTGCAACAACCATAAGATTCTCTATGATCTTGACACATCATGCATTTGAAATAAATGTCAATATTATGTTCCCCATAACAAGTGGATATTAAGAAATAAATATAAAACTCAAATTATTCTTTAATATTTTTTTCACAAACAATTAAAGTGAAATTAAATTAATTATGAATTTAAATTTAATTAAAGTAATTTTGTTTTCATTATTAATTTAATTTAATTATTTTATTTTTTATAAATGTTAAAATCTTTCAAAAATTAAATTAGGCTTCTCATACAAAATAAGAAATATAACATCTTTTACCAATCAGTAAACAAGATTTTACCATATCATATATATGGGAGTTTTAAAATTGGAAAATTGAGAAATCCGTGACATGATAATAATAATAAAGTATAATAATATATGAGGATGTATTTTGTTATATTTATTTACATTAGAGTTTTAAAATTGAAAAATGAAGAAATTCATGAAATATAATAATAATAATAAAATATATAATTGTGTTTTAATAATAATAAAGTATGATAATTGAGTTTTGGTTATATTTATTTATAGTGGATGTTAATCATCATCATCATTAAAATTAGAAAATCTTGAAATCTATGATATGATATTAATAATAATAAAATATAGCAATTTATGAAAATGCATTTTAGTCTATATTAATAAATATAATTAAAATAAGATGAAAGTTTTAAAAGGAAAATGATAAAGAGACTTCAATTCAATTTAAAGTGTAAATTAAATTGCAATGATTTTAGAAAGTAAAGTAAGGAAGAAATACAGTAAAGTTAGAAAAATTACAAAAAATTTTAATAGATGAAAAATGAATTTAAAATCAGCATACTAAAAATATAAATAATTAAAGTATAAACATTTAAATTTTAATAATTAAATTATTATATAAGAAAAATTATCTTATTAAAAAAAATAACTCATATACTCAATGTCATTTAGTTATAATTTTAAAATTAAATTATTATTATTATAATAAATAAATATTTAAATATTTAATAAAAAATATTTATTTTTAAAAAATGATATATATAACATATTTTAAATATATTTAAATTATTTATATAATCCATACATATATATATTATTATAAAAATATAAATAATATAAAAATTAAATTATTTTTTAATATAAGACATTTTTATATTAATAAAATAACCCATAAGAATGAAATGAATGTGAATTAAGCAAGGACAAAATCATTCAAACGAAAGAAGAAAAACAGATGAGCATTAAATTGCTTAAAACAAGAGCATTTGTTATTGGAATATAAAAATAAAATTAAATACTCTTTTTAAAAATTAAATAATAATATTATCTATAAATTTCAAATATATATATTATAATTATTTTATTTGTAAAAACTCAAATGTAAAATATCAAAGCTTCATCTTTTTCAAATTATGATGCAAACTTTTAACCATAATTATTTAATTTTAAATGAACTTTTGATCGGCGAGAAAGAAATACGTGAACAGCGAGGTTTTCATGTCAACCAGATATCACACAAATAAAGACATACTTAAAGTTATCACCACCATATCAATTCACAGTTCTGTACTCTCTTCTTAAAAATGAACAATCCACACAAGAGTAACATGCTCAAATACATAATTTGAATTAATAGTGCCGAGGGCGAGGGAATTTCAGTATCCTTATGTCAACCTTCATCAAAGACTAGTACACAGGTCACTTTGATGGTGAAAGTGGTAGCCATTAAATTTAAGAAAACTTCGTTTGAGAACAGTAAATCTTCAGATCGTCAGTGACACCGGACATTGTAATTATATCAAAGGTGTTTTTTTATGAGATTGACTGGGAAACACTGTTCATCCCAGCCAATTCATGTGTTTCACCTCTGTTCCAGATTCACCCTTCTACCCTCTCAAAATTTGACACTTAGCGGTTGCTCCCACCATGCTGCTCTCAGCTCCTTCCCGTGCGTCAGCTCCTTCCCTCATCCATGCCGCTGTCCAATCACTCGGGACGACACGCCTTGGGTGTCCCGTCGGCTCATTTTAATGAGCAAGTACTAGTTTGTAACACCTTCCTCCAGTGATCAAATTTGAACACGTCAGAGCCCTTCAAAGGGTCTCCGGCACGTCAGAGAAGTGAGGAGCGAAATTTACTAGTAAAAAAAAAATTAATTTTAAATTTTTACAAGTTTTAAAAGAAGGTTGAATAATACTATAAAATGTTTTTAGAAGTGCTATCCTGTCAGTGCCCGTCACATTTTTTTTGCCAATGGTGGGCGGGTCATGGGCCGGAACGCATTGCGTGGCAAGAGGAGTGAGCGGAGAAAGGACAGATTGCCCAGCGAAGGAGAAATGGAAGTCGTGACTTTGAGTGAACTGTGACGGGTCTTCGTGGCTGACTCGTCACTGGTCAGTGGTTAGTGGTCACTCCAGTCTGTAAAGGTTGCTCGATGCTGCCCAGTGGACTGTGGTAGCGGAGGTATTGAAGAAAATTAATGACATTGCCAACTCCAAGCCGACTGGCAACGACCGTAATAATGTTCTTTATCAACTTCCAAGTTATTGCTCGAGCTTCAAACTCAGAGCTAAGGATTTTCTTTTCATCGCATTGGAGAAGAGAAGAACTGCAACCTGTAACGAAAGAGCCATTCCTCAGTCTCACTGCTCAGGACTCAGGAGTGTCAGGACTCAGAGCTCAACGATAAAATATTTTCAATCGGCTGCACAAACAACCAGGTACTCAAAACCCTTGAATCCGTCCCTCTTTAAGGCCTGTCTGTGTATACACAATTCCATATTGTTTATGTTCAGAAGTTCCTCTGCTCTCTAATGTTTCTTCGTGTATGCATAACAGGAAAACAGACAGGGGAACAACCGAAGTCAGGAACAGAGGGAGACAACAAAGAACCCTGAGGATCTCACTGCATTTGTAAGTTTTTTCGTTTGGTTTTAAACGAGTTGGGCTTAACACACGTTCCCACATATACACGCAAATTTGATGGACAAATAGACGGTCTCTCATTATCTGTAAAACCAATAATGGAAATTCTAGAATTTGGAACGCCTTTTTGATTTGAATGTTATTTTCAATGGGTGATGTATTTTCTTGTTGTTTAAGCATGCCCAATTGCAATGCTGACCAGTAGTCATGATATACTGCATTGATTTGAGCATACTAACATTATATCCAGAGTGGGTCATTTTTTTCTTGTGTTTAGCACATCCAACTGCACTGCCAAGAGTGCAATAGTACTTTTCCACGTTGTTTGGCACATTACGGTGTTTTTTTGTTCTTTTGGATGGCGTTTTGTCCATTTTGATGATCCTCCACTGTAATTTGAGTTATTTTGTGGTTTACTGCTTTCTTTGGTCGAAAATATGATGAAGCATGCATTACGCCGTTGATAAATTTTATAAAAATATGATGTCTGCACAAAGACGAAGGCTTAGGCATGGATCACAATTCCATAGTCTTTAGGTTGTGTGTCTGAGGGTAGGAATACGTCTTACTGTCTCGCTAGGGCTATGCCAGACGTGCTAAGATATTGTTTGCAGTGGCTTCACAAGCACACTGTGAGGGTTTTGCCAAGAATGATTGTTTGAAGGAGTACCGAATTACATGGTTCTTGAAGCATCTCAAAATCTAGTTCAGGAATCTTGCTCTAGCATACTACATTCAATGATCTTTGATTTTATTTGCACAGTAATAGTAAGATAGGGAGCTTGGCTCCATTTCCTAGAATGTCCATATTGAATTGTTGTGGCCAGATGGAAGTGCACAAAATGAACAATGGTTATGAAATTTAAGCTCCAGATGGTAAGTGTAATGACAAGGCTGGATAGTTGACAGTTAGTCAAGGATAAGAATTAGAATCACAGGATAAAATAAATCAGGAGCGAGCTCGTAATGGTAGTGGACATTAAATTATTGGAACTTCCAATGACATAATGGATGGATGCAACTCCATCTCATACTCTGCTTGGTTCTAAATCTTAGATTTATTTGGTTTTATAGCTCTGTATGGCGCAGTGGGCATTCAATTATTAAAACTTTGAAATATTGTATAGTGCAGCTGCAGCCCATACTCTGTCTAGCCCTAACCCCTAGATTATTTTTCTTTATAGCATTAATAGAGTTTGAGTATAAAACGTATAGGCTTGTTCAATCCTACCATAGCCATAGAATTTTTTTGCTTTCTTTCTTTCTGCAAGACTGCAACAATATAAGGTTCACCGTTCAATAGTATTGGCCCATTAGGTCCCATAATTGACTGCGATAAAAGGTCTAATAAATTCTACCTCGCCCCAAAAGGGGAAAAAATGTAATAGTATAATAATATTTACAGTACTTTGTAAAATAAACACTATAAGTTGCAGTTATCACTTCAAACTACAACGATTACCCTACCTTAAAAATCATCCATCTTTAATCAATTGTAGAAAGATAGTGTTTGACATAAATTGTGTTATGGGTGCATTTCAAATTACTGCAGATAAGGTAAAACTCTAAACTATATCGTCTGCTAGCCTGGTTAAATTGCATAAATTTTCTATTCTGGGATTCATGTGATTTTCTTTATGGATGTGTTAGAATAGGCAAGCCTGTAATTGCTTACACTAATACGTTTCTAAGGCTGATTCACGCTAACGAACAAAAATAGTCTTGAAGTTTGAACGGTATTCTTATGTAAGATTTGACCATCTTGATAGCGTTCTACAGTTTTTCTTATTAGTATCAACTTCAAGTAATTGGAGATAGTACTAGGGATGACTGACTTATGTTATTACATTTTCTCCTAAATGCTTAATTCTAGTTCTGATAAAGTGTTGATTGGTTTAATCAGATGGAATTTTGAATTTCCAATTTATTCATTTTCCAGAATGCACTACTACATTGTAACTGTAGAGAGGTTGTTTTTGACAAAAAAAACTGATTTATCAATTCAAAGGGGCTTTTAAAAGAAGCTTGTGAAGATTTCTATTTTGTTCTTGTTTGTTATGGTTTTATCAAGGATTGTTCTATTCAAAGTTTGGCTTGGCTTGTTTGGATTGATTGATCATTGATGATGTGTATTTCTCAGTCAAAATCAATGAGTGACTGAGTGACTTAGGACCCAAAAAAGAAAGAATTTTCAAGCATCAAGTGACACGGAGTGATAAAATCCTCATGGAATGAGGCATAGTATTACCTCCAAATTCTTGACAAAATATATATACAATCACCAAGCACAAATCCTAGGGAAACTTGATAACACCTGCTGTCACCTTGGTGGTCATTCACTTTAGGTCAGCTCTCCTTTGGCTTAAGGGGTGCTTCCCTCAGATCAAATCACCCATCCGTGTTTCCCTCAGATGCAGATCTGCAAATGAGATTAGTGATTTGATTACTTTATGGTTTTGGAGTATGTATTTGATGAAATCGAAGAGGACAAGTACGTTATCCTATTAGTGATTTCGGCTGGAAGGACACAGTTTAAAGATGAACATTGATAAGTCATACTAAAGACAAGCAACGAGGTGTATCAAATGAGGGTATCCTAGCTCTACATTCCAAAAGAGTTTTAATAGACAATAAAACAATTTAAGCAATGCAAGATGGAACCTCCTTCACTATTGTATATGTAAAAGTCTTTTATTAACATAAATATTGATGATTTTGTCTTTCTGAAAATGAAATGTAAAAATAATGTATTGTGGTCAATTGAAATGTTTTTTTTTTAAAGCCCTTCATCATGAAAGGGTGACATAAATATATGCCCTTCTAATTGAAATTAAGACCCGCCCTTCAAATTTGATCACTGCCTTCCTCCTCTTCTAACCCATAGCACCCACTAACCCCTCGATCTGTAAGCTGCGTACATTGCAATAACCCCCGTATTCTCTTCAGCTTCACACAACCGAGTGCATACAAGTACTTCAAAGATACCAATGTTTAAATACCTGGCAGCTCCTCCAATTCCATGCACCCGCTAATGACCAGCTCCTGCAATTTAGAGAGACAACAAAGCTCACCTATTTTTCTCAGTGCACTACAACCCCTCAAGCACAGAGTTATCAGTGTTGTTGGCAAGGCTCCAACCTCCACCAGACTAATACAATCCACAATTTTGACATGTTGAAGGTTGGGGAAAACGTCTTCAGAATAGGATACCTCTGCAGCAACTCTTGAATTGCTAAATGTTTCAATTTCCGCTCCATCATTTATGAATGGCGGGTCGCTTGGCTGGCAATCCTCTATTTTAAACACTTCAAGAGTGTTCATCTCTTTGATTATCAACTTTCTCAACTGAGTCAACCTTCTAATGGAGTCAGGCAAACATTTGAATCCGTGGCAAAAGTGGAGTTCCAATTCCTCCAAGCTCCTGGGAAAACTGAATGAGGGTATTTCTAAGGATTTGCTTCCTAAATGCAGAATTTTTAAATTACCGAAGTATTCAAGAGCACTAGGCAATTCTTTTAAGCCTGTATCTAACAATTTCATGCTTCGGAGGTTCGGTGATAAGTTGCTAAAGGAAACTGGGAGTATTTGCAGATGGGAGCAGCCGGACAAGTCAATAGTTCGGATGTTAGCTAAGTTACCTAAAGAATCTGGGAGCCTCTGTAGATGGGAGCAGCCAGAGAGGTCAATAGTTGTGAGGTTAGCTAAGTTGCAGAAGGAGTCTGGGAGCATCTGCAGAAGGGAGCAGTGGGACAGGTTAACGGTTTGGAGGTTAGCTAATTTGCCGAAGGAGTCTGGGAGCATCTGCAGAAGGGAGCAGTGGGACAGGTTAACGGTTTGGAGGTTAGCTAAGTTGCCGAAGGAGTCTGGGAGCATCTGCAGAAGGGAGCAGTGGGACAGGTGAACGGTTTGGAGGTTAGC
>JAXQQM020082353.1:0-18552 GCA_034641835.2 Pinus albicaulis | reverse complement strand
AACACTGTTACCGATGAAATAGGTAACCTGACCTCAAAACGGGAACTCTAGCCCAAAAACTCTCAAAAAACATGAAAAAACACCCCCCAAAAAAAAAGTGTGTCTTCCAAAACGCACTTGTTTTTTTTTTAAGGTCAAATTTCAACATTTTCTAAAATTATGCTAAAAACAAAATTGTTTGTTGAAAAAAGGATTGAAAAAACACCCCCCCAAAAAAAAGTGTGTCTTCCAGAATGCACTTCGTTTTTTTTTAAGGTCAAATTTCAACATTTTATAAAATTATGGTAAAAACAAAATTGTTTCTTGAAAAAAAGATTGAAAAAACACCCTCAAAACAAAACCAGTTGATGTTGGAATAACAAAAAAAAAAAATTGTGTCATACTTTTGGCATTTTTAAAAATAGAAGTAACATTTTTTAATTTTTAAAATTCAAACAAAAAAAACCCAAAATTTAAGAAAAAAAATAAATTTAAAAAATAAAAACATTTAAAAGCTTAAAATTTAAAAATATATGAAGATAAAAAAATAAAAAAAAACAAAGTAAAAAATTTAATTCAATCATTAAAAAAAACCTAAAATTTAAGGAAAAAAATTTAAAAAATAAACCAAAAAAAATTAAGATTAAAATTTAAAAAAATATAGAAATTAAAAAATAAAAATAAAAACAAAATAAAAATATTAAATTAAAAAAAAAAAAAACAAGTTAAAAAAAAGGAAAATATAAAAAATTAAATACAGAAATTAAATTTAAAAAAGAAAAAGAAAATGCTTATTAAATTTAAAAAAAGAAAAATAAAATTAAAACAAATAATTAAATTTAAGGAAATATATTAAATTTTAATAAATTTAAAAATTCAAAATTAAAAAAAAAAACACTATTCAAATTAAAAGGAAAAAAAAAAGAAAAATTAATTAAAAATAAAAAATAAAAATAAAATACAATGAAAATATTAAATTTAAAACAATATATATTAAAAAAACAAATAAACTATAAAAAATAAATTAAATTTAAATTATAAAAATAAAATATATATATGAACTTAAATTAAAATAGGTATATACATCAAATTTTATTAAATTAAAAAAAAGAGAGGTTAATATTAAAATAACAAATTAAATTTAAAAACAAAAATATTAAATTTTAATAAATAAATGAATAAACAAATAAATTTTGAAAGAAAAAATAAATTTTAAATATAAAAGAAAAAAAAATATTGTTAAACGAAAAACTTTAAAAACTTTAAAAATCAATTAAAAATGGAAAATTGAAAAAAAGAAAAAGAAAAATATTAAATAAAAAAAAAAATTAAAAAAAAAATAATTTAAAAAAATTAAGTTTCATTAAAAAAAAAATCTAATTTTCAATCAACAATTTTAATTGAAATAAAATAATATAAAAATTTTATGTAATTAACAAAAAAATAATAATAAAAAAGTAAAACATTTAAAAAAAATATTAAATCCAAATAAATTAAAAAAAAATATATAAAATTTATTGAATTTTATAAAATTATATTAAAAAACTAAGTTAATAACAAAGAAAAATTATGAAATTAAAAAAAAAAAAATCAATTAAATAAAAAAAATGGGCAAAATTTAATAAAAATTATTAACAAAAAAAATAATAATAATAAATTTAAAACAAAAAAATAATAAAATTAAAAAAAATTAAAACAAAACGAATTTTATTTTAAATAATTAAAAAAAAAAATTAATATTTTGAAATTTAAAAAAAAAAAAAAATCAATTAAAAAAAAAAATTAAAAAAAATCAATTAAAAATAAAAAATAAAAAAAAAATGAATTAAAAAAAAAATGTCGTGGTGGTCGGGGCGCGGCCCGCCCACTGGGCGGCGCCACGGGGGCGGCCCAGCCGGCCTCCCGGCCCCCGACGGGCGGAGGGCCGATTCTCGGATTCAGCCCTCCACCCGTCGGGGGCCGGGAGGCCGGCTGGGCCGCCCGGCCGGCCACCACCGCCCAGCGGGCGGGCCGAGCCCCGACCACCACGATATTTTTTTCTTAAATGATTTAAAAAAAAAAAAAATTAATTGATTTTTAAAAAAAAAAGAATTTTAATTTTTTTAATTTCAAAAAATAATTTTTTTTTTCAAAAAAATAATTTTTTTTTTTAATTTAATATTTTTATTTAAAATAAAATTCATTTTTTTTTTTTTTTTTAATATATATATACATCTATTTTTATTTGATTTTATTTTTATTTTTTATTTTATTTTTTAATTTTTAATATTTTTATTTTAATTTGATTTTTTTTTTTAAATTTGAATTTCAAAAAATTTAAAATTATTTTTTTAATTCAATTTTTTTATTTTAAATTCAATTTGTTTAAATTTTTTTATATTTAATATTATAGAATAATTATTTTTTTTAAATTTAAAATTTAAAATTTATTTATTAAAATTTTTAAATTTAAATTTAATTTAATTGTTTTTCTTAATTTTTTCGTTTATTTAGTTTTTCATTTTTAAAATCTATAAATGGTTTCATTAAAAAAAAAAAAAAAACACTAAATTTATGTATATTTGTTTTTTAATTATTTGCACGTGGTTTTTTTCATTTTTTTTGTTTTTTAATGATAGGTTTTTTTTTTTTGTTTTTTTTTTTCTTTTTCTTTTTCAATTTTAATTGTTTTTTTTTTAATTTGTTTTTTTTTGTAAATTTTAAAATTTGTATTTTTTTTCTTATTATTATTATTTTTTTTAATTGAAATTTTTAAATTTAATTTTTTTTTTTCTAAATTTTAATTTTTTAATTTTAATTATTTTAATTTTTTTTTAAATATATATATATATATATATATATTTTAATATATTGTTTTTTTAATAAGTTAGAAAAAAATGTTTTTGATTTTTTTTTTTTTTAATTTTTTGGTCAATTTTTGTTTTTTTTCTTTAAATTATGTGTTTTTTTCTTCAAATTTTGTCATTTCCTTTGATATAATTTTCAAATATTTTTGTTTTATTTATTTATTTTTGTTTAAATTTTTTATTTTTATGAGCTATTTTTGTTTTTTTTTACATTTTTATTGGTTTTTTTATTGTTTTTATATTTTTTTTTATCTAAGTTTTGTGTTTTATTACCAACATGAAAATCACCACTCTAAAAAAAAAAGGTTGATGCAGCATCAATACGTTTCAAAATTAGCATGAAAATCACTGCTCTAAAAAAAAAAGGTTGATGCAGCATCAATACGTTTCAAAATTAGCATGAAAATCACTGCTCTAAAAAAAAAAAGTTCAAAATTAGCATGAAAATCACTAACATTTTAAAACAAATATTCATACTTCATAAATAAAAATTTTGGAGTGTCAAAAATGTGCACAAAAAAAAAATGGTGATTCTGCATCACCACTTTTCAAAATCGGGTGCTTTTTATGCTACCAAAAAAAAGTAGGTAACAATGCGGTTACCTATTTCATCGGTAACATTGTTTTGTATCTTAGGGGATTTAAAAACATCATTCTGATAAAAAAAAAATTCTAGAGGTATGAGTCCCTTAGGTATGGAATTATTCTTTAGTTGCAAAACTTCAGAACTCCCTTTAGATTCAGCCAACATGTTCTAATGATCTACTTGTACATTTTGAAACTCTTCTTTCATCTCAATAAATTTTTTCACCTGTTGATCATCCTCAAAAACTTGCCAATGAGTAATATTATCAGGGATAGTTGGCCTATGGTGGACCTCAACCTCATACTTTTATGTGGAGTGCATAGGGATAATGAAAAGACTTGTAGAGACATCAAGAGAGTCAGCAATGGAGTTTTGTTCTCTAGTTTTGACTGTGAATGAATAAGCTTGAAAATTTTCTAACATTTCCAAAACCAAATTCCTATATGATTTCATCCTTGTGTCCTTTGTTTGATAAACACCCTTAATCTATTTTATGACTAATTTTGAATCTCCAAAAACAGAAATGTTTTAAGCATTCATTCTTTTCAACACTTATAGACCCAAAATCAAGGATTCATATTCACCCATGTTGTTTGTGCAATCAATGTTCAGTTTATAGGAAAAGAACTTACTTTCATCACTTGGATTTCTAATCCAAATCCCTACTCCTGCTGCTTCTCTACCTACTGATCCATAAAAATACAATGACCAACAACCTTCTTCCTCTTTATTGCTGACTTGCTGACTTTCTGTTTGCTGATTTTCAGACTCCTGAATTTCAAAACTCTGATTTTCTATTTTCCTTTCTTCTTCCTCTTCATTAGTTAATACATTGAAAAGAATAGTAGAAACAATTTCAGTACAAGGGCATAAATTGGAAATTTTTGGGGTTTATCTTTGCTACTCACCATGTAGGCCATCCTTGTCTCTCGATACAATCTTCTTTTCTCCCCAAAGATTGGAATGGTAGCATAAGTAAGATCAATCTACAATGTACCTTTAATTTTTGCTGCCCATGACCTTGACAACAGCATACCAAACTTCGGTGGAATGTCTGCTACTACAATGTCCATGACTACAGTCTTAGCAGGAACTTGCATCAAACCAACAACAACATCCTTGATTAAACCAATGCATTGAACTCTTTTTGAATCAAAAGAAAACAAATATTTATATGGCCTAGTTATTTCTAACCCCATACTTTCCATGATTACTTTGGGCAGAAGATTGTGAGAGGCCCTTGAATCCAACATAGCATTGTGCAATGTCATGTCATGAATGCTAAGGCTCACATAAAAAAGAGGGACTTCCTCATTCTGTTCATCTTCTAGTCTTGGACCCAAATATATGGTCGAAGGATCTTCTAATACATTTAAGATATCAACAGCTCCTGGCTGTGAGTTTAGCATTTTAAAAATCTTGCTTCTATATTCATATACCTTCAGAATCTCACCAAAAGGGACTGATATTTTTATCTTAGAAATTTCATTCTCAAGATTGAAAACAAAAATAAATTTTTCAGCTTCTTTGGTAGGAGGGACAACTGGTGCATCTTTCTTACCTTAAATGACCTTAGGAGCATCCTTCTTGCCATCAACAACCTTAGGTGCATCTTTCTTAGGTTGTGTTTTGTTTGAAATGATAGACATATTCCTATTTCTGAGATTATATTGTTTCTGCATCTCAAAAATAGCATGTTGACACCCCTTTAGATAGTCTGATGTTTCTTCTTCATGATTGTTTTGATCTGATTGATCATGTTCTTCCTTAGTTAAGAAAATTCCTGAAATTTCTTCATCAAAAGAATGAATAGATTCCTCAGAAACTTCAGGGTCATCTTCTTCATCAACAAAATTATGCTGAAAAGGAGGTTTCACTGGAGGATCAGGTTGTTGATTTCTATTCTCCCTTGGTCTTTGCTGATTATGAGGTCTCCTAAACTGAGGGTTTCTAAATTGAGGTTCATGTTGTGCAGGAGGAGCAGAGGTATTCCCAAGGGCCAACCTATCCATCAATTTTTCCATTATTTTCATCATTGAATCCAATTTGTCTTGAGAGGTAGAGGATGAAGGTTTCTCTTCTTCTTTCAACTTAGCCTTACCCATTTTTTACTTTTTAGCTGCTATCAAATTAACCTCCACTTTCACAGCATCATTTTGCATTTCAGCAAGTGTAGGGGATTCTCTTTCTCTCAACAGTATGGAAAAATCATAGAAAAAAACTTCAACATACCTCATTTGAGCTAAAGCTTCTGGTGGTTTCAAACGGGTAGGAATAGAATCTAACACTTTATTAAACCTTTTTGAAAAAATTTGGATAGTTTCATCAGCAACTCTCTTCAAGGTATTATACTCAGTGAGGGTTTGTATTGGATTAGTTCTATTTCCCCATTTTCTTAAGAAAAAATCTTCAAATTCATTCCAATCATGAATGATTCCAGGAGTAAGAGCTTTATACCACTTCCTAACCTCACCAGTAAAACTCTTAGCAAAAAATATCAACTTAACATCTTCATGATCAACCTCCTCCCTGTCTATAAAATCATTAAATTGATCTACATGATCCTCTGCTGTAATGTCTTCATCACTTCCCCGGGTTTTAATTCTAGAAGCATATTTACTAAGGAGGTCATGTAAGATAGCAGGAAGAACAATAGGGGCGTATCTAGCAGGTGCAGCAGGTGGATTTATAGCCATGGTCAGAGGTATTATGGTAATTTTAGGAAAGGCAGAAACAGTAGATGAAAAACTTCTATGAGGAGGACTGCTTGGTCTTTGTAAGCCACTAACAATTGAGCTTTAGTTGGGAAGAGGTAAACCAGCTTTAATTTTCAACAATACTTCAAAAGGATCAAGCTCCTTCATTTTTTCTAAAGACTCTCCTTCCAATAACAACTCCGAAGTGACAACTTCCCAGAATTCCTCTTTGTCTTCTTGTGTTACTAGAGTTGAGGTGTCAATTCCTCTCTTATATAAGTCTAAGATAATTTCAATTAGATCCTTTTCATTTTCTGATCTAAACAAAACCTCATGAATTTTATCATCAACTCTTTTGTCTTCAGGACTTCTTGATATTTCAAAGGACAAGGATTTCGAATGAGATGGAGTACCTGATATTTCAGAAATGCCTTGACTTCCTCTTGCAATGGTGTTTGGATTGTCCGCGATGGTAGGTGTATTTGGGTTAGGATTACTCCTCATGTATCTCCTTCTTGAAGCCACCTTTGAACATATAAACTTTAAATGGAGCCACCAAGGTAGATGTAGCCTCAAAAAGCTCTCTGAGCTCTTGCTACCTTCAGAAATTCAGTTTCAAAATCTTGGGAAAGTATAACCTTCAGACTCCTAGCAGACGCACCAAAATGTTATCACAAAATCAGACCTGATAGGCTTCCAATCAAGTTAATCTCATGTAACTGTTTCAAACCAATCTTTTGGTTGAGGCTTAGCCTCCTCAACCTGAGAGGGCTCTCTCTAGGGTTAATAATTTTTGATAATTATGTAGATGGTTAACTCTATATGGGATAAAGCAGAAAAAATATATAAACTGGTTGTAAATCACATTATCAAGTGTACATTGGGCTTATGGAGTCATAAAAGCTTCAGCAAAACCAAAACAATCTACCTAGCATGGAAGTCATGGAATATCAGAGTTCAAGTCAAGGAATACACATGTAGAATAGTGAAACACACAGTCAATTTGTCTATGAAGGAAGTCAGAGCATCATTAATGAATTCTAACTAACATAAGAAAACACCACTGTAATAGAATATTGAAAAGATACCATCAAAATAATAACATACAAGAACTCCTTATGAATCTTGAGTTGTCTAAGTTAAAACTCTGTATTAAGCTGAAAATAGTCATTTATAATAAAACACAATATTTTTGCTAACAAATGTCCAACCCTTTCTATTTCGACTCCTTGATATTTTATAGATCATTTACATCATGAGATAAGCATCTCCACAACTAGATACATCGAATTCCCATGTTTTGACACCTATCCTAACCATAAAACATGGTATTTATTACAAACACAGCTGTAAAACTAATTAGAGTCCTATTACAAATAGAATTAGAACTCTTTTGATTCTACTCAAAACAACTTTATCTAAACTTAATTACATTATTTTCCACCTATCTTTCCATTAAGTTGAATCCTGATGATGAGTTCCAACCTGTTATGACCATAATGTTGATGATGTTAATCTCTTGCAAATTAGGAAATTGCTCCCCTGTTTTTAGGCTTAGGATTCTTTTAGTTTCTTGAGACATTATGACCACTTCTAACTGATAAATTCGAGGCTAATTTATTTCAGGAACATGATTATCATATTTCCCAAGTCATCCCTTCATGCCAACTGTGTAAAACCACTTTGAACTTCTCAAAATAGTGAAAATAGACATGCGCTACGAAATCAGCACAGTTTCGTAGTGCAGTCTTTTTACCCATTTTCCTTCAAAATTTAGCTTCCATTCCTTCAAGGTTACTCTGGATTTCATTTTACATAGCTTCCTTAGAAATTTCAAGTCAAAATACATGATCTTCCCTCCAAAATTTGATAAGGAAAGGGTGAAAAAGCTACTACAATAGTTTTGTAGCGCATTTCACCCTTTTTGCACTATATGTGCTACGAAACTGCTGTGTAAGTAGTTTTAACCAGTTTTTCTTCAAAATTTGAAAAGAAAAAGATGTCATGGCTTTAGAAAATCATTGACCTCATCAATACCATCAAATATATGAACCAAAAACATAATATTCATAAAATTTAATCCTCATTTTCCATTTTGAGTTTGCTTTGAATTTGTCATGTTGTACCTCTAATATTTAGTTCATCTTGAGACTATTTTAATTGTAGCTCCAAATCCTCCACTTGGCCTCTTAGCTTTCTATTACTAGCCCTCAAATGGGTGTTGATCACTCACTCTAACAAATTTTGCTTCTTTAATGGTTGGAATTGTCCATGTAAAAAATTGCTTTGCATTACTTGGGATCTTTGACCTAGAAACTACTTGACCTTCCCAAATAGCGTT
Organism: Pinus albicaulis; assembly: GCA_034641835.2. Taxonomy (NCBI): domain Eukaryota; kingdom Viridiplantae; phylum Streptophyta; class Pinopsida; order Pinales; family Pinaceae; genus Pinus; species Pinus albicaulis. Next base: position 10,104 of record JAXQQM020082353.1, on the reverse strand, counting down.
CATCCTCTTGAATTTTGTCCTTTCAATGATGTGCTTTCTAACCCTCTTTCTCATCATCTCCATCTCTTTGTTTTCTAGCTTCAACCTTTCTTCCAGCAATTGACACTCTGTCATGTGTTCCTTTCCTTTCATTATCTTGTTGGCTGCATGCTCCACTATAGGTGAAGAGAGATCAAACACATTTTCAGGGACTTTGGCTGCTTCAATAGTTACTTGGATATATTTAATACTTTCTTGGAGTTTCTTTTCATGCCTGGTTAAATGTTCCTAGCTTGAAAAACAAAAGCTACATTCTCACCTTCAAATTCTAATTTCTTTGCTAATTTCATTTTTCTCTGTTTGGGTTCATCCACGTCAATTAAATATGTTTGCACAATGGGTGATTCTTCTATATCAATTGCATGAAGTATATCATCCAAGTTTCCTTTCATCTTAGGGATGTCCTCTACCACTGAAACAACTGCTTTTCCCTTTGATGTTGCTACTTGGATTCTTGTCTTTCTCTGGATCTCCTGCTTACTGGCCACTTGTTTTTGTTTTTCTTGTTTGACACTTTCTACTCTTTGTTTTGCAGGTGTTGGGGTTTCTGCAACAAGCACTGATGCTTTCTAGGTTCTATCTTCAACCTGTTTCCTTGGTTTCAACTTTACAAACCTCTTTGCTTTAGTAACCACTGGCTGACTGGATTCTGCTACTGGTGGTGAAGGATTCCCCTTATTCTTAGGGTTTCTAGATGGGGTTATGGCTTCCATTTCAAATCCACTCATAAATAAAAATGAATACCAATCCCTATTTATTTTCTAAAGCTCATTCAAAACCAATAATTTTATCAAACCTTGATGAAACAAAGATGTTTCACAGCCATCATATTTAGCTTGGACTTTGTCAGCCATTTTGGCAAGGCTTTTATGCAAGTAAAATGGAAAATCTAATGATAGCATACCTGTGAAATGCAATAGCATTTTGAAGTGATAAGTGTAAACTTTATGGTACCTACCTTCACATGTGAAATATCTTTGAATGCTGAATAGCAACTTTGCATAGTTGTCCTTGACATAGCTTCTGTGTATTGCATTATTGAGGTCCATACCTAGAAATTCAGGTTTCATAAATTATTTGCATGGCTCCATGTCAAATCTAAAACCTTTAAACCGATATTTCTATCCCCTTGGTATCTCTGTCACAACAAATATGATCTCAGGTGTAACTGGCATATTTATCATTCCAACTTTGGTAGTGGTTCCACTTAAATGTAAAGAAAACTCTTTGGACACCTGAGTGTGGCAACCCTGCAACTTTTCACAAAATTTGAGATAGCCAGCTTTGCTAAAAGCCTCAATTACCATTTGATCTTCCATAACAGAATTTGCATTCTCAGGCTCGTATCTTAGACAATTTTCCCTTCTTTGGACCTTCTTTTCTCTTCCATGTTTCCTCTAGTAAACATGTTAACTTCTCTAAAACTTGTAAAGCAGCCTCTCTTGACCTGATGAACAACCTCGCTTGATAATGGTGAGAGTTGTCTTTGAATGGAACAACCAAAAACTTATCCTTATTGCTTCAGAGCTTGGACAACATATGTGAAGGTAAATGAAATAGAGATGACTCAATTAGGAAAAAAATTCGAATTAGAGATGTCACCTCATGACCAAATGAAGTTTGATTGATATCCTATCATGACTATGATGACTGTAGGACATGTAAGTACATCGAATCTTGTAACTAACTGACTCACCATACCCCTATCATGTCATTCCCCAACTGAAACTGACAGATCTCGACTTATTTGACACGATAGCTAAGAAACCGCGCTTTCGTAGCGCTCACAGTGTAATTTTTGCACTTTGCGCTACAAAAGTAGTAGCGCTTTCATAGCGAAAAACTCACTTTTTGATCTAACGGCGCTACGAAACTGTGGATTTGTGGCTAATTGTAGAAAATCAACCCAAAACTTACATAGATGACCCTTGAGTGAAAAATGTGAATTTTTTGACCATGGAATGGACCTATAAAGACCTTATTTGAATTCTAATGATGAACACTAAACCTGTAAAACTATGACATACCCTTAACCATACTAAAATTACTTTCAAAACTATTTAGACCATGATCAAAATAGAGTTGACATACCATGTTTTGAATTTTTATTTATTTTTGGTGATAACAGAGTATAAGGATATTGCACATACTTACTTTCATATGATGGGATTCCAGGAGATACTGGATAAGATGGACGGTAATTGGATTGACCATCTTGATATTGAGATGATGATTTCAATAAAGGATCAGGTCGTTGATTACTTGTAAGAGAGGAACGAGATAAAATTCTATATGATGACGTGGGCGAAGTCCATGGACTAGAGGAGACACCAGCATAGGTTCCATTTAAAGCTTGGTAACCCAGTGGGTCGAACAGACCACCATAAATATGAGACTGGGGTGTCGTAGAAAACATCAAAGAAGAATCAACAATAGATGTTCTCGCAGCTATAACAGATGGTACAATCTGGGATGTTTTCTCAACCATGGTTAAATAACCTAGTAAATACTCTAATGAATCTATGGGAACTTGAGATTGAGCAGGATCAACAGGAGTAGAGTAGGTAAAACGAGGAAAAGATGGATAAATATGAAGCCCTGACCTAAAACAACCTGGAATTGAAGGGGTTGTATCTTCCTGAATTTCTTCCTCAATTGAAATCAAACCAGGTGGAAGTACTTCACCGTCAGGCCAGCGATAAATTTCAGGTGGTAAAGAGGAAGAGTCAATAGTTACAGATGAGAGAGGATAAGCCATTTGATCATCTTCAGAAACGGGAACAACTTCTTGTTTTTCAACTTCGAGATCAAGATGTTCTGGTAAAATAACAATAGGTTTTGGATCGACTTCTAGTTGAACAACTTCAGATTCTTGATTTACCATTTCACTGGATTGAATTTCAGTGTCCTCATGTAACTCTAAGGATTTTTTCTTGACAATAGTATCTAACGAAACGACTCGAGACTCAGTACTCAAAGAATCATATGACTCTGGTAAGTTAGATGAAGATGTAGCACCAAAGGTTTTAGAGGTACCAGACTTGGTAGGGCGAGCTCGCCTTCACCTACTAGGTGTAGCATCTGGCGTTAAAGGTGGTTTATTCGTTGTACTATGTGAACGAAGGGGAAAGGGTTTATCTTCTACCACGATTGTTGATTGATTTTAACACAAAAACAAATAAACAAAAAGAGGGTAATGCTAGGAAAAAGTTTTACCAAGTAATTTTGAACTGCAATATGCCACCCCAATAAACCAAGGACTTATGTACAGGCAATAAATCTCCTCGAATGTTGTGTCTGATGTATCACAGTGTACAAGGTGGTCTAATTAGTTACCTATGGATGGTAATAAACCTAATTTTGTCCTCCCAAACATACTTGATGGTACATGGAGACCCAATCCATATTAGCGTTATCTAATGTGAAACCGCACAATGAGAGCATCCCCTTATACTTCTCATACTAGAACATCGCCTGATATACCAAAAGGTACTTGCAAAAACTCTGATATAATTACATACGTGGAATGAGGTATCACACTTGGAATGTATCGTAGACAATTAATGACAGTTGCTATGTTTTACGATGTTGGAACATGTCTCTAGCCTAGACCTCCAAATGTTATCATTAAGTGAAAATTCTCCCTTATATTAATTTAGATAAATTTTACGTTGTTCTTAATCATAATTGTTCCTTTCAGGCTCATTGCGTGATGTATTTGACATTCCTAGAATGCAACAAATATTATAAGCATTCGTTTTGATTCAATTTCGATAATGAAAATCTTAGCTACAAGGGATAGAGTAATCAGAGTGTAAGAAATCAATAATGAACACATCTAAATGAAAATTCCCTAAATTTTCCTATGTAGCACTCACAATCCCTATATGCAAATGCATGTTTTTATTTTTTATTTCTTTTAAGTGTAGATGAATGAAAAAGAAATGATGCACAAACAATCAATCAATATTTTCCATAGAAACGAAGACTGAAGCAAAAATTCCTCTTTTGAAAATAAAGAAATTATCAAATGTAAATTTTAAACTTTGGAGCTATTCGACAATGATAAAGAAAACAAAAAGAAACATTGAACAAACAAACATCCAAAGTGAGGCAAGATAGTAGAAGCAATCTGGTCTACAGAGGAAATTAGACACTTGAAAACTCAGCAAGCAAGACACTGAAACAGATGGAAAAAGACAAAAATATGATTATTTTTGGTTGGTCACAGGAGAAACGCACCCCTGAGTGGGAGAAATTGCATTGCAAAGCACTTTCCCTAAGCCAACAGTGCTATGCAGAGCACTGTGTTAAGACAAATAGTGCGTTGGTTCCAGAGGAAACTCAAAAATTGGCAATCAAACACACTTCTTTTACTAAAACACATTCAAATGACTGAAATAAAGCAAGTAAAGTCTACTAGAGGCTGATAAACAAGGATAAAACCACAAGGTATGATCTTTCGATCCCCAATATGGTCGCTAATTTGTTTTATAGAAATAAAACCTACAGATAGATATGTTCCCCTAAGTGTGGTGGTCGCACTTTTGACCTTTTCCTTAAGATAAATAAATGAGAGAATAACACCTACTTCTAATATTTCCCTATTCCTCATCTCCCTTTTGGCACTTTCGTTGCTCTCAATAGAACTGAACTCGCTTTATTGGTACTTTCAATGGCTAACAGAAGAGAGAAAAAAACATAAAGGCATGTGATATATTCATCGTAATCAAACTGAATCGATTGCATTTGAAAATACACATATTGTTACCATGATTAATCCCTCTTGCGGACAAGAGCAATCTCCCTAGTACTCCAACGAGCAACTAGAAGAAAATATCCATTGAATATCTCTTTCTCTATATTATCTTTACTTTAGATTATTACAATAATGAAATAGAGAGGATATGCTCCTACCTTTCAATCGAAACATTAGATGTACTATTTTTCCTTTCGCTCCAAAGCAGTTCCTCAATGCTGAGAAGAACCAACAATCACAAACAACATAAAAGATCAAAGCATCTTTAGTATATAATAATCATAAATACTAATCCAACATAGTGATCAAGGAATCTAAGTATTTACATCATTTCCACACACTTAGAAACAAGACAATGAGAAAAAGAGTTCCATATGTATTATCATAAATTAGAAAGAGAAATCTTACAATCAGATGCCTTGATGTTGTACAGATTTCTCCCGTGTGTTTGAGCAAACGTTTTCCTTCAGTCTGATAAGCCTTCCTCTCTATAATGACCAACATGAACTCCTGGGCACAAAGGTGTAATATTCAATGTGTCAACAACAACTTACTAGCACAGAAACTATGACCTCTCCTCAACTTAAAATCTATACAAATCAGTATCTATTCACATTGATATCTACCCTTCAACCTAAAACTTGAGCTTGATTTATAGAGATATTGAGGTATTTTCATATCATTAAGAGAGGGATGGGTTCCTGTTCTGAAAATGAAATTATTTGTAATGTTGTGAAAATTATCCATTTCCATTTAATTAAGTGTGCAAAGTGTTTATCATGTCTTGTAAATTAAACAAAGTGTTTTTGGTAACTGTTTTTGAGTTCATGTGTGAGGGAATGTTAATTAAAATTATTATTTAACATCTTAAATCTGAAATACACAGCAGAAAAAAATTTCACCATAACAATACAACAACATGATGAGGCAATTCACCCATCCTGGGCTACATCTTCCGGGTCCAAGGCTCCCAATGGGCATGTCCTTGCTCTATTAAGTTTCTCAAATTTCTATTACAGTGATAAAAATGCCTAAATAGGAAAAAATAGCTGTGAAATTGAATTCAGAAGACATAAATAAGCTAAGAATGGCTTTTATTTCACCTCAAACAGTGAATTATAGCCCAATGCAGCTCCATTTCCCTCATGGCCCTAGTGGCTCTCCAAGATTCTCTAAAGCAAAAGTGGCTGAAGAAAACCTCTGTTGGCTCTGCAACCTATCCCAAACTCTCTAGAATTCTTAGAATACCCAAAATTTACCAAAATTTTGTCCTAATTGGTTCAATAATGAATTTCTACCTAACTATCCCCAAAAACCTCCACTAAAAGTGGAGCAACTTCAGTTAGCAGCACTAAAGATGGCATAGCTCCCGAAATTGGTGGAAGTGCTCTAGAATTAGGGGACAGTTAAAATGGCATTTAATTTTTATGTTAATGCTGGCCACATGTGGCAACGGTTTCAGAAACCGTAAACAAATCCATTTAATAAAACCGTAGCATAAAATGTACATATACCGTGGCCACATGACCCTGACCTCTGCCACTTACCATAACCACTGGGGTTAATACCCTAGTCACGGGTGCCTGGGTCACATGTATGGTCGGGCTAGCCCCTTTAATTTTCCGCCCATACAATTTTTCAAAACATAAGTAAAACCTGCCACCACTGTTTGTTAAGAACTTTGGAATAGGCGGATCAGTAAGGCATTGGCTCTGTGCACGAGAGGTCAGGTGTTCGAATCCCCTAGCCTCCACATAATTTTACAAGACCTGTTCTGGGCCACGTGGTAGCCTTTGGGCCTGCCACGTGGCAGCTTTCTATTGGCCCATGAATCTAAAAGCCAACCAATCCTCCAATCAAAATGTGCCACATGTTAGTTTCTAATTCGTCCAGTTGAAATATTCCATGGAATATTCTGGGGAATATTTCAAGGAATATTCTTAGAATATTCTTTGGAATATTCTTTTTTTTAATATTTCCAAAGTCAAAGTTAACTTTGGTCAACTAGATTTTTGAAGGATACTGAAAACTTCAAACCTGCATAACTTTCCCATACGATGTCAGATTTGAGTGTCGTTCACGGTGCTAGAATCATAGCGATGAGGCCTATCTGGTCATTCAGGTTTCAACCAATTCTAAGAAATTCCATTTTTGAGCATTTTTTCAACTTTGGACATGATCACCTTATCACAAAATGGTACAGATCATGAAGGGATTTGACTTCCTTGGACCAAGGGATAAGCTCCATGAGTAGAGATATAAAGCTCGAACTGGCACGGTTCTAGAGGCTTCTAGTTAGGAGAATATTTGACCAACTAGGCTTCTGGAAGTTACTTTTTATTTTTACTTACTTTTCATGGGGGTGTGTAGGTTTTAGTGGAGAATAGAGTGGCAATATCCACAGCTAATGGAAGAAGCATTAGTGCACACGCAATAAAAGGCTATAAAAACCACAGAGGTAATATTTTAAGGGTTTTACAGAGCTTTTCTCTAATTTCCAAGACTTGATTCAGGAACATGAGTGCTTTTTACCTCTAAGGGAACATGATATGGATGTTTATACACCCACACTGACAATCAAATGTCATGATGACAAAATTATGTGTAACAGATTTCCCCCTAAAGTGTGAAGTCTAAGAAATTTTTTCTCAAGAGTGAGGTGCTTTATCATTCCAAGGATTGGATTGAGGACACCGGTTGAAACCTATAAAAACATTCAATTTAAATATATATCATCACTGAGGTAGGAATTCCCATACTCAAAGAAAAACTAACTAAGTGTTCTAGTACATACATGATTCTAGTATTAGTATTACAACAAAAAGTAGACACAGTATGGGCACATCCATCTGTCACAAGAAGTCTACTGTATTATGAATGCATAACTCCTTGTAGCCTGGATGGTGGAAACTAGATAAAAGGTCTTGATTTCTGCTTCTCAAACTAGTACGAATCTATCCATGCGATTGATTATGTCGAAGTCGAACATAGTAGAAACCACTTGATTACCGGTCAATAATGAGAACCGTTAACAAGTGTGAGAGAAACCACCAATAATGAAAATGGATCTCAAAGTAATTCAGCACAATCTATGAAGTGTGAATAAATTATTTGTAGTCAAACACTCACAGAATCATTTGATCGAAGGTCAATTATGAAAACCTATCGTCGAAGGCGAGAAACCTGTCATTAGGGCATGCAGATTCCAAGGTATCGATAGGATTCTAAAACAACTTTCTGGATAATGAGCTGATGTCAATAGAAAGTGATCCATTGTAGGAAATTATATGACATGAAACCATTAGATCAAATTTTGAAGAATATATTTGCAAGGACTGACTCAGGAATGGTCTACGCGAATGGAGACAAAGGTTTGCAATGAATGGTAAATTGAACTTTCTCTTGAACACTTAATGACACGTAAATGGTGTGGCAGCATTTGACTCAAATATAATATCTAGAAACTAGTAGAAGAATTTTAATTTGGTTTAATTAACTATAATACAAAGGATTTCCCAACCCAGGTACAAGTGTGACAAAGGGTTGTGTTCAAGAGCAACATGTTTCTTTCTAAAACAAAGACAATGAATGGATTCTTTTTCTCACTTTTTCCTCCACCATTACTGGCAAGTACCTCTTTATTTTTTTTTTCAAGCTTGGGGAGGATAACATTTTCTTGTTGTGTAGCTCATCCTTTGGATGAATCCATATTAGTATTAAAAGTGAACCCTAAGAAGGAGTGGTTCAGTCCTAATGTGATCGACAGGTCCTGTACTGTTTAATTTTAACGAGTCCAGCATAGGATTAACTCGGTGTTTTTCAGTTTTAGGGAGTCAAAAGAAAAACATAAGTAAACTCCATAGTGTTATTTTTCATAAATTTAGTCTCTCAACCCTAAAAAAGAATAAAATAATGTAGGAGAGAACTCTAATAACCATGCTTAGTCAATATATACCTTATTCATAAATAGTCCAATTCAGTCCGGAAAAGGCTAAACTTATACTAAATGGACGATTGTTTATTTACTTTAACGATTTTGAATAGTCAAGTACTCGATGATATTTTCATGTTTAGAGAGTCTGAAAAGGGATTAAAAGAGTACTCCAGGGTTTTTCTTTTTCGTATTTTTATAGAGCCCAAAAAAGTGATAAAATTCAACAAAAACTCAAAAAAATTGCAAACATCTGCTCTCAAAATAGGAAAAACATTTTGATTTGACTTCTAAAATAAAAATAAATAAAATAATATTATTTTATTCATTTAAAACTACAAAAATAAGTTTAAAGAAGTATTTTTCACCTTTTAGTTTTCAGAGTAGAGAAGAAAGAGTTTTTTTCCCTAAATCTTCTAGAGCTGATATCAGGAGAACCTACAAACCATTTCGAGAAACATCCATGCCAGGTATTCTACATCATCATTATCTTTGTTTTCATCCATTTAGTTTTTATTTTAATTTTTTAGGGCATTTTTTATGGGGAAAAAAGGTTTTAAAATACACCCTCGGGGGTGCACAGGTTGTCGTGAAGAAAACCGCACACCTCGATGATGTTTTAATAGAAAAATCATCAGGCCATCATGGGTTTTATGTGTAGAACGTGCACAAAAAAATCACTTTGTACAAACAAAACCTGTGCAAGTGCCGTGGGGTTTTGAAAAACATGTTGCTCTCCACAGAAATGGCTCAAAATTCTCCCAATTGGTTTCTAATGATTAAATTGATGGTTTCTAGGTTGTCAATCATGCTGGCATGGTGAGAAAGAGAGCATGAACTTGTAGACAATGAAGCCATAAATGATTCGGAAACAATTCACACATTGAAAAATGGTGGCTTGTATAAGTTCTGGGTGATTCAAGGTATGAAAGCACGGGTTGAGATTATGACCTGGCTAGTGAATGCTTGGGATGTTTGAGATCAATGTTTCATCATTGGAGACCATAGGCTTGTGATCGAGCTAGAGGATATCTATTTCCTCGCTGGATTACCCCACAAAGGGAGGGACATTTCCTTATTTGGGACAAGACCAGGTGGTCTTCCCACTGCTTCTTACATGGCTCAGTATTGTAGCTAAGATTCATAGTTGAAGGATGGTCACATTGATATAAAAAGTGTTGTGCAACTAGACCTTAAGATCATTGCATTCACCATTACCAGGTTGTGTGGGAGTGCAGCTCCGCATGTCACTACCAAATAAAAAATGCAGACTATAGTTGAATGTTTCGGGGGAACAATTTTCAACTAGAGTGAAGGAGTGTTGGCTAACATGAAGGGCCAACTTATGAGATTTAAGAATGGGAAGTTGAAAAAC